>QLPN01001528.1:0-68847 GCA_003314395.1 Albatrellus ellisii
AAGGTCTAGAAGGTTACTCCTGGTAATCAAGATTTGGATATTGGCTTGATGAGCGTAATAGAGATTCCGGATGATGATGAAGAGTGGGATTAATGAGATAGTTATGAGGATAATTCCACCGATAACGATACGGGAATCCAGTTTAACTTTAGCGTAAGACTTCTTAGTAACTTTTAGAGATCTTAGGCTTAGTTCTTGGAGAAGAGCAAGTTTATAGCGAGCTTTGATCAAGCGCAGTAAGAAGAGATTCCCTAGATTGTGAGGTTGACAAGACTGGGGTTCAAGACCGCCAGTTTGTCAACTATTTATACAAAACTACTGATCTACTTATAGCAAGGTTACGCAGTAAAGCGCAGTAAGTACGCGTCCATGTGATATAAGTGGCTCAGCCACAAACGCGAAATGAACAAGAGATAAACAAATGTAAATAAAGACAAAAAAAGAGAGTCCTTGCTAATTGTATAGTAATAGTCCTTAGCAAGTAAATGTTATGATAAATCAAGAAAGATAAAAGATAAAAGATAAGTCTAATATAGTACTTGGAGCTAAGCTCACACTTAAGTATGTAAATACTTAAGTACTATATTAGAGAAAAGAAAAGAGAGTCCTTACTAGGTAAAGTGGAGCTAAGCTCACACTTGTAGTAATAATACTACACTTTACTAGTAAGTAAGATAAATGAAAAAATGAAAAGGAGAAACGAAACGCGTTACGAGGTGCCAAAGCAAGTGCCTCGTAACAATGCCTCTCTACATGCATGGTGTACACTTCCTGCTTTATCTTATTTTCTATCTCTCATCACTATCTACACCATTACATCTTATCTATATCTTATCTACACTTCATCTCATCTGTTTGTTACTCTTTTCATCTTATTCTTCATCTAGTTAGCTCTTCTATCTCTAGCTAAGCCTCCTCTTCTATTGTCTGCACCCTCATGTCTGGCACCCCTCTCATCTTTCACTAGTCTTTCTCTTCTTCCTCTGCTCTGTCTCCCCCACCATGTGGAGTTCATCCACCCTGGACCTCATGGTCCATTTATTTGTCACAGTAACCATTGTTGTGTCCTGCCCTTTCCTGTGCATACATTTTAGTGGGTATCAGGGTGGAACTATTGAAACATGGGCAAAGTGGCAAACAGCAGGTTGAACATCACAGTGTAGGGGTAGGCTTGTGAGCCCAGGTGGAGGTAAATGTGCCAGGGGGGCAACAGTCCAGAGGCCTAGGAAGCTAGAGGGATAGCTAGAGAGATAGCCAGAGAGGTAGCTGTAATGTGAGGCTGACATTCAACATCAAAGCTGAACAACTAAAGAAAGCTAAAACAAAAAGGGCAATCATGCTTTGAAGGCTAGCAGATATCCCAGATATATAATCAGTAAGGTAGAACAGGAAATGAACTAGAGACTATTGCACCTAGTGGATATCCCAGATGATCAGAACTGGGGAATAAACTGGTAGGAGTCCTATGTATATATAGTACACTGGAGAGTGCACAGACCATGCTGTACAGTATAGGGTCAGAGAATGAGAAAGTAAAATAGTGATGTCATATCTAATAATAGAGGGGACACATCAGTGCTGACTGAGGCTCCACAGCAGGTGTGAGAAGGATTGGTGAGCATCTGCAGTAAGAGTGAGAAAACAAGTCATAACTAAAAATAGAACAGGCCAATCAGAGCTCAGATGACATATACATCATTGGCTGATAAAGACAAAGAAATAGAGTGCATGACCATGAGAATCACTTTGATAGATCAGGAGTGATTATAAGATCTATGACAATAAAGACATAAGAAAAATAGGAAAATGGAGAGAAAAATGAGGAAAAATAATAGTGGCCTGACATGTAAGGTGAGAGAAGAGGTGTACCAGATGGTAGAGGGTGCACAGAGAAAGAGAGAGCTACATAGAGCAGGAATGTCAGAAGAGGGTTGAGAGATACCCACCTCAGCAACATGCAGAAGTGCTGAGGTGAGAAGATGATGAGGTAAAGAAGATATAGTAAGAGCAAGATAGAGTTGAAGAGGAGCTCAAACCATAAAGAGAAAAAGAGATAAGGATATATAAGTATGTCCTGCATCATAAGATAGGTAAAAATCAACAGGAACACCCTCCCAGGCATAACTGTTAGCATGCTCCCAGCCACCCGGAGCCTTACCAACCCACCAACTAGGTGTGTGTATGTAGTTGCATTTCCCCATGGTGGCTTCTCTACTCTAGGGGTGAAGGCCCCTGACTTACTAGCTTTGGACAGAGGAGTAACTCATGTTAGTTGCCCTACCCCCCATGCTCCACCAAAATAAAAAATAAAAAATAAAAAACGAAAAAACTTGTCCCAGGGAGGATTCGAACCTCCGGCTTCACGGTATTGTGAGTTAGCCACAACGTGATGATTTAACCACTAATCGACAAGGACCCTAAAATTGCCGGGCCTATATGTAACATGACCCGTCGATTCAGTTGTCGGAGTTGACACGCTTTCCGTCTCCGCGCAGATTGCCCCGACGCGAAGGTGTTATCATCTCAGAGACCACACTCAACGCTGAAAACACCATGGTGCTGGATTCCTCTTCCCCGATATCAACGTAGCATTGCTGAAATGTTTTACACAGTCTTACAACACGCCTCGTCGTGGCAAACGCGTCCGGTCGCCAGAAATATCTGACATCCCAGCGAGCTCGTCACCACTCGGCCGCCTATCTCCAGCGCGTCGCGATTCTCAGTCATCTTTACCTCCCTCATCTCCTCCCCCCCCTTTCTCGGATACTGACGACAGCCTTGATGACCGGGATGCAGTGCGGGATGTAGTTGATGAGGAGGATGACGACGGCGAGGACCTGTTTGGACAGGATATGGATGAGTGCGTACATTTTTTTCTGGACCGATTATCCGGACACTCATCCTATGCTCCCTTAGCGATTATGCTACAAACAGGCAGCTCGATCGCTACTCCGACTCGGGTCTTAACGACGAGGAGGAGTTCGATGCGTTATCGCTCGATGTAAGGAGAGCAGCAGAGAGGAAGATGGCACGCCGCGATCAGGTTGAGCGAGGGGGTAGACGTGCGGCCAGGCGTAATCGGATGCCTGACTTTTTGTATAGCGATGGTGCGGATGCAGAGGAGCTTGATGATGGAGGCCTGCTATCAGGCATGAGGCCTCGTGCTCGTCACCATTACGATGAGAGACGAGACCTGGACGACATGGAGGGTGTTGAAGACGTATGTATTGTTTTAATTTATTGTTGCTGTGATCTGGTCTATCGAATGCTCACACGGAACGACCCTTTTCCCCTCAGGAAATCCCTCTGGAACAACTGAGCGATATAAAAGCAAAGTCGATTGTGGAATGGATTTCAAACGACCGCGTCCGCCGTTCAATCGTGAAGCATTTCCGCCATTTCCTGATGACCTACGTCGATGACCGTGGTGCGTCAGTGTATGGTCAGTGCATCCGAAATCTTGGAGAAAGTATGTTTGTGTCCTTAGCGTTCATTTTTCAATCTCAATGTTGCTGCCTCCTCTCATAGATAACTCGGAGTCTTTGGAAGTCTCATATCTCCATCTTGCTCTTTCCAAGCCTATTTTGGCGTACTTCCTGACGAACTCACCCTCGGCGATGCTGGCCATTTTTGACGAAGTAGCGATGAATGCGATTCTCGTCTTTTATCCGCACTACGAGCGCATCCACTCAGAAATCCATGTCCGCATCACCGACTTACCGTTGAGCTCTTCCCTTCGCGACCTTCGGCGCAACAACTTGAACAACCTCGTGCGCATTACCGGCGTGGTCACGCGGCGAACTGGCGTTTTTCCGCAGCTCAAGTATGTCAAGTTCGACTGTAGAAAGTGCGGCGCAGTTTTGGGACCTTTCTACCAAGACGCGACCAAGGAGGTCAGAATCAGCTATTGCGCAAATTGTGAGGGCAAAGGACCATTCACCGTGAACTCTGAGCAGGTATGCTTATCTTTATTTGAGATCATGCCTTTGTATTCTGAACTGTCTTGGACAAGACTGTGTACCGTAACTACCAGAAAATGACCCTACAAGAATCTCCTGGCTCTGTGCCTCCGGGTCGTTTGCCGCGTCACCGGGAAGTAATCCTTCTGTGGGACCTCATCGATTCAGCGAAACCCGGTGAGGAAATCGTAAGTCTCATGATAGTGTCTGTCGGTACGCACAGTACTGATCGTAACACCAGGAGGTCACAGGGATCTACCGCAACAACTTTGACGCATCTCTGAACTCCAAAAACGGCTTCCCAGTTTTCTCGACCATCATTGAAGCCAACCACATCAACAAGAAGGAAGATATATTCGCAGCCTTCCGGCTGACTGAGGAAGATGAGAAAGAAATACGTGCTCTCGCTCGTGACGATCGTATCCGAAAACGGATCATCAAGTCGATGGCACCGTCTATCTATGGGCACGAGGACATCAAGACCGCCATCGCGCTTTCTCTGTTTGGTGGGGTATCGAAAGATATCAACGGGAAACATCGCATCCGTGGTGATATTAATGTACTGCTCCTCGGCGACCCTGGTACAGCCAAGTCTCAGATCTTGAAGTACGTCGAGAAGACGGCTCACCGGTCGGTATTCGCGACTGGCCAAGGCGCCTCGGCTGTAGGTCTGACAGCGAGCGTGCGGAGGGACCCTGTCACGAGGGAGTGGACGCTGGAGGGAGGCGCGCTCGTTCTCGCAGACAAGGGAACGTGTCTGATAGACGAGTTCGACAAGATGAATGATGTGGATCGCACGTCAATACATGAGGCCATGGAGCAGCAGACCATCTCCATCTCCAAGGCGGGCATCGTCACGACACTACAAGCGCGTTGCGCCATCATTGCGGCGGCCAATCCACTCCGCGGCCGATACAACCCGACCATCCCGTTCCAGCAGAATGTGGAGCTGACGGAGCCGATCTTGTCGCGGTTCGATGTCCTGTGTGTCGTGAAGGACGCAGTGGACCCGGTGCAGGATGAGTTGCTGGCGCGATTCGTCGTCGGCAGCCACCTCCGCAGCCACCCGAAGTTTGAACCAGAGAAGGACGAGATTAACGTAGGGACCTCCCTGGATAGTGATGTAAGCCATGCACATCGCAGTTCATGATTCACATGTGTTGACAAGCTCCGTCCCACAGCTCATACCCCAGGACCTGTTGCGCAAGTACATAATGTACGCGCGCGAGAAAGTGCGGCCAAAGCTGTACGATATGGACCAGGAGAAGCTCGCGCGGCTCTTCTCGGACCTGAGACGCGAGTCGCTCGCGACAGGATCATACCCCATTACGGTGAGGCACCTGGAGAGCATGATCCGTATGGCCGAAGCCAGTGCTAAGATGGCGCTACGCGAGTATGTCCGTGCGGATGACATTGATCTCGCGATCTCCGTCAGCGTCGACAGCTTTGTTAATGCGCAGAAGATGTCCATCAAGAAGACGCTGCAGAGGGTACGCTTTATCCTTGCTCTGTGTGATTGCTACATGACGTCCACATGAACACACCATAGGGCTTCCGGAGGTATCTCACGCAGGCGCGGGACCATGAGGAGCTGCTTGCGTTCCTCCTTGGACAGCTTGTTAAAGACAAGGCGCGGTTCTTCCAGCTGCAACGTCACCAGCAGCCAGAGCTCGTCACAGTCAAAGTATCTGAGCTGGACGAAAGGGTCCGTATCTCCATTCCCGATCGATAGAGTTGAACCGCTGACCATGGTGGGTCTTTCACAGGCGAAGGAACACGACATCTTCGACACGTCGCCATTCCTGCACAGCAGGCTGTTTTCTGCCAACGGTTATATGCTCAACAACGACACGATAGAGAAGAAGTTCAGGCGAGCAGACGATTGAGGCGAGCCCGCGTCACGCCGCATATTTTCTGTACTTGTACGTTCGTGATTATTGTTGCTATCCTCACTGTACTACTGTGCGGAATATCGAGTCATATACCTATTGTTCTGCTTGATGTACTTTGGGGGTTGGAAGCTGATTTGGTTACGTGACGGTGCGATTCGTGGCACCGACGGAGAACTCGGTCGCGACCGCGACTTAGGAACAGAAACACGGCCTGTGCAGAACCGGACAGCCTGAAACTCGTTATAAGCCACTTTGCAGGTAGAGTCAGCAGCCGTTGCTGCAGTAGCGCGTGCTTGAATACCTAGTGCAATTTGTATTGGACAGAAGTGTCTAGCTCAGATTAGATTTTTCCCGACCCCCCCTGGCCCATCGCCGAAACATCAACGGCGAAATACGCGTGTGCGCACATAGAACAAAAATATCGGTTAGGGCGCGCTATCGCATCGCTCGCCCAAATGATTTGATATTGATGGGCTATTTATGGTGGTGCTACCATAACCTTTCTTTCTTATCTTGGTGGAGCTACACGGTAGTGGAGAATTAAACACCAGTTACATACCAGAATCAAGCCAGTACCATCGTCTGTTGGTCAGTGTGCAGTCCATGCGCAGGTGCGCGCTCATAGGGAAAACCCAGCGGGACTTCATCACGATATCAGTGTACAGCCTGGCCTTCGTTCGGGGTCGCACTCCCGCTGGATGCACTGTAGAGACTCCGAGAGTCGTGTACAGGCGGTTCGCGCCGGGTAGATACTGGCTATCGTGATTGCATTTCGTTATGGCACTTTCTCATTCCCATCAGCCGATTAGTTGACGCAGACCTATGTTTGAACACGACTTATTCTTGGTCCTTCGCTGGCAGACTTGCACCTACTGTAACTTGGCTTTCAGAGATCGCTCCTCAGAGTCGTGCGTGTAAGCTGAGTGAGAATGTTGTGCTCGTGGGCACATTCAACTGACGAGGGCTGCGGTTTCTTCAAGCTGATTCTGTGTCGTCGGAAGCCGGGTGTTGTCATGGGACTCGTGGTCAGATTAAGCTCGCGTGACGGTATATAAAGACTTGGGAATACAAGCTGGCTGCGAAGTTCAACCCATTGCCTGCGGTTAACGGACGCAATCCGCACCTGAGACCGCTATGCTACCTAGGTGGAGCAAACAGCCGTACAAGGGCATTTACTTAACCTACGAGGCGCTTTCCACCACTTTCATCCGCCTCCCCATCTGGATATTGTCGAATATCTTTCGACGGCAACGCCCTAGGAGGTCATGGTCGCTGCTGAGGTGTATTCAAATATGCCTCACACGGCGAATATTTTCCATCAGCACACAGTGAGCAGATCGGTATGTTAATCAGTGGGGCTGACTCTTACTTTTCGTCACTGTCCAGGGTTGGTATGCTGTATTTTGTTGCCGATCACACCACAGTGTCGCAGGGCTCCGATATCAAGCATGTCTGGGTGAAGCCTGTCCCTAAGCTTATGAATACTATGATCGAGTCTTGCGCCACGAAGGGGAACGTCGAACCGGTCAGCATCCCCGGTTACTGGTTAGACAAAAAAGGGATGGACATACCTATCGGTGCACCTCCCCAGCAGGGGGAGAAAGTCGTCTACTCTCTGCATGGTGGCGCATATGTGCTATCCTCCGCCAGCCCACGGGACCCAGTAGCCAACATCGCACGCGGCCTGCTCGAACACTGTAGCTCCGTGAGGCGCGTCTTCATGCTCGAGTACCGTCTGTCCAAGGGCCTTCCCAACCCGCCGGCAAACCCCTTCCCCGCAGCCCTGCTGGACGCCCTTGCAGGCTACGTCTATCTCACCCAGGTCGCAGGATTCTCTCCCGCGGATATTGTGGTTGAAGGAGACTCGGCTGGCGGAAACCTCGCGCACGCCTTGACGCGCTATCTCGTCGAGAATCGAGGTATGGAAGGTCTGCCGGCGCCACCAGGTGCGCTGATCCTCATTTCGCCATGGGTGGACCCAACGAACTCGGACTACGTCCCGGGATCATCCGTATGCACCAACGTCGCTGCCGACTACGTCGGCCTACCAACAACACCGAGCATCAAATATGCCCGTGGAGCTTTCCTGGGGCCTCTGGGTGAGGAGGGCGCGTTGAACCGCTATATCTCTCCTGCCAGTGTCCATCCGCGGATGCCGCCCGTGTCGTTTGCGGACTTCCCACGGACGTTCGTGATCTCCGGCGAGGCAGAGATGTTGCGCACCCAGATCGAGACGTTGGTGGAGAGGATGGCGAAGGACATGGGAATGGGACGTGGCGATGGCCAGGTGGAATACTATGAAGCACCTGACTCCGTCCATGACTTTCTGGTTTTAATGTTCCACGAGCCCGAGAGGACGCAGACATTGCGGATGATAGCGGACTGGCTGGGTTGAATTTGGGGATTCAGATAAATTCATCGTGCTTGGTGCTTGAGGTGGTGCCCAGCATCTCCTCGACCCTGCCGGTGCTCTTCACGTCTGCTAGTAGTTGGCATCGATTTGTCCTCGGTAGCCGAGGAATCTGTACTCTCAGTACCGTTAGCAAACAAAGTATCGTATTCGATTGAACGAGAAATCGGAGATGCACGAGGTGGTTCACGGGATCCGTGCTCCTCAGATGGAAGGAGAGCAACAAGGGTATGAACTCTGTAGAAAGGGAGGGATTAAATTAATCGGATGGGCCGGGTACCGCAGTCATGACAGCATAGCAGTGATGGTCGCGGAGGATTTCAAAGGAGGTAATCAGTCATAATAGTTGAGAATTAGGGTGGTGGCTGCGCAACAGTGGGACGTCACGCTTTCTTGGAGTCCCGGACGACGAGTCGCCCGACTGCATTCTTGCGAATGCGATCAAATAGATTGAAGTACAAGACCACGGTGTATTCGACACATACACGCGTGAGCGCGTGAGTTGTGTTGCAGTCATCCCACCTCTGTGCAGAACAAAAACAGCTAACATACCAGGCAATTCGTCGAGAACCAATGATATAGCGTGCTCGACCATAGGATATGATGTCCTAGAACTGGGTTAACAAGCTGAGGCTGCAAGCATCATAGGCATTACAATCATTGATCGAATATCGATGTGAAACACCATCATAGCTCGAATCCATGGGCGTGGGAACAAGTATGTCGGGTCATCCTCGGTGAAACAACTCCTTGCTGACACAGACACTTTATCAGCACTGAGTCGGTATGGTGATTCTTGCGTTGCCTGTGGAAGCGCGCTTGCACGCGGGACACTCAAAGGGGAAGGCGGCGAGATCGGATGAAGGCGACTAAACAGGACAACAGTCTATATAGCAGCAACAAGACAGCAATATGGAGGCACAAAGAACAGAGAACAGGAAGAAAAGATGGGACAAGAGAGACTAATGTCTAGGGTCATGTTAAGAACCCAGAATGTGGGCTAGGTGACTGATGGCACTACTAGATGCATGGAGAGTCAGGGGGAGTTGGCATATAGAAAATGTATCCTGCAGCAAGTATAAAGATGGCTACACAGTAGCTGACAAGGATGACATAGAGCATGGTCTCCATGATTGGGGACTGTGAGAGAGTAATGAAGGAAAAAGTGTTGACATGCAATGCTCTTTGCACCTATTTGCACCTCTTTGCACCAATACCTGTGCCCCATACTTACTTTACATCAGTGTGGTCTGTGTGCCAGTCCTTAAAGTATATAGGTACTGTCATAGGGACATTGATAGTTAGTCAGTTTCTACCCACTCCCACATCATGGATAGTGCTACACTCCTTATCTACATTTGCAATCTTGATGTGTGCATTCTTCCTTCTTGGGCTTCTGCTTGCTTTGTATCCACCTAACCCCTTCCATCCTCCTTAAGTGGAGTGACTGGCCTTGGGTGACTGCTGTGTGAATGCTGTATGTGCAGGTTATGGCAGGCAGCAGCAATGATCATATATATCAGAGAGAAAAGGTATGAGACTCCCAAGAGGGAGAGTGAAGCAGGTCACATGACTGCAGTGATGAGAGTGGTATGGACACAGCAAGTGCCACATGCAGTAAGAGTAAGAGCTGCAGGAGTTGTGTAAGGAGTGGGAATAAGATAGGGAGGAGTGAACTTACTCAGACACAAAGGTAAGATGTCTGAGGAAGTTGTGAAGTAATGTGCCCATCTTTTGTAGTGGGAGTAGGTAGAGTTGAAGTGGAGTGTAAGTGTGAAGTACAACAACTACCATATGAGGAGGGACATGCATTGTCCTGGAGAAGTAAGTGGGTGTTTGGATGGTGAGTGGATGTAAGTCCAATGTCTGTGGAAGTAGAGTAAGATGATGTATGTTTGTAGGTAAAGTGTGCATGTGTTGGGAGTGAAGCCAAATGAAAGCGTACAGTACACATGAAGTAAGTTTAACAAATGCACTGTGCATTAAGAAAAAGTAGTCGTGTAAGGACTGGTGAAGACACCTCTTTAAAAGAGAAAGGAGAATGTCTGCTTGTTGTTACTATATGCTTCACTGCTACTCTTTATACTAATGGGTTATGTGCACAGACTGTGCTGACTAAGTGAGTGTGGGGTGCAGGTGCTACAGTGAATGACAGAGATTGTGAAAGTTCAACAGGTCATAGGGTTGGGATCAAGTGAGGTTTGGAATGCATGAGGCAGGTGGTGGGCAGTATGACCTCATGATGAGTCTTGGAAACATGTGATAAAGGGGAGGTCTGATGTAGGTGGTTCTGATGTGTGTAGGAGGAAAGGATTGGACAGGTGTCAGATGTGTGTGATGAGTAATCCAAAGGGTTACACTCCTCCCCATCAAAAAAATGAAAGAGCTCAAAAATAAAAATAGTAAAGGTAATAATAAAACCAGAAGGGACAAAGGCCAAGTGGTGGTGAGATGGCACAAATTCCAGGAGAGGAGTAAGGGGGAGTTTGTGAGTTCACAGCCAGGGAGCCAATGGAGGTTTTTATTGCCCCAGCCTTTTCAGCATACAAGATATTGACAGCTGCAGCCATGGTGATGCTCATTGGTGATGGCCTTGGCTTCATGCCAGCCAGTGGCATCTGGGCCTGGGCATGGTAGCACATGAGCAGGATTAGAGGTGCTTGTGGCAGGGGTGAAGGGGTGCAGTTGGCTAGAATGAAAAGCAGGGAAAATGTTAGTATGTGGGGGAAGGTTGAGGGTATAGGAACTCATCTTGGGGTGTGAAACAAGGACAGTGTAGGGGCCATCACAACATGGCATTTTGCAATTCATGCAGAGTCTTGGGCTTGATATTCATATTGGTGATGGTAGGTGGAGAGAAGAACACAGTTGCCAATTTGGTAGTGATGTTTGGGGCTGTGAGTGCAGTTGGTAAATTCAGCTTGGCAGCCAGGAGGTTGTTGCAAGCTTGCATGACATGAAGGTGGAGCTGTCAGAGAAAAGCCATGGGTGGCAAGGGCATGGAAATGGGATGAGGAGTGAGGGGTGGGGTTCTTGACCAAGGAGGAGTTGGAAAGGGGAGTAGCCTGTAGAGGAATTCACAGTAGACATGATATCAAAGGGTGTTGGTTTTTCATTACCTTATGATGCTGATCACACTGTTTACTTATTAAAGTATACTTATCTCTATCTCATCTTATTGGTATTTCTTCTCTCTTTATGGTTTGAGCTCCTCTTAAACTCTATCTAGCTCTTACTATATCTTCTTCACTTTGTCTTTGTCTTACCTTAGCACTTCTGAATGTGCTGAGCTCTCTCTCTCTTCTGTGAATCCTCTACCCTCTGTTCTGATGGGCTTTAGCCCTTCTTTCAATCTCAATCTGTCTTGGGCTTGATGCCTACTTCACTTGTGTCATGGTGTTTTGCTTCCCTAGCTGTGCTGCCCAATTCAACAAAGGGGACATGTGGTAGGGCACACACCCAGCCTGCTTGCACATGGTTGACATGGTAACATAGACATTGGATGACTGTGTGATTGATGTGTTCACTGGCACCATCAGCCTGGGGGTGGAAGGCCAATGACATTCAGGGTTTCACTCCTGTAATGGAGTGGAGTTCATGCCAGAAATGAGAGATGAAAAGTTTGTCACAGTCTGAGATGATTTTGAGCAGCAGGCCATTCTCACAAAACCAATGGTTGAAGAATAGGTGGGCAAAGTCTTCAGCAGTGATGTCAGTCCATGTGGGGAGGACACAATTGCAGCACTGGAGCAATCAGTCATGGTAATGAGTGTGTTATAACTGGAATCCTTGGCAGTATCATCCTCATCACTACTTTGTTGATCCCACTCTTCATCATCATCAAGAATTCTATCAAGCTTATCAAGTGCATAACAACTACCTTGTTACCAGGGGTTAATTATTGCAAACCTTCCCTAAGACTGTCCAATAGGCTGCTCTTAGCAGTGGTCAGTATGAACAATGATATGAGAGCCTAGAAGATCAACATGCCACTTTTTGAGCATGTGTACAATGGTGAGGAGCTCTTTTTCATGCACTGGATATTTCAATTCCACACCAGTGAGTTGTTTTGAATCAAAGGTGACAGGCCTGGCAGTTTCTCAGGTGGGTCCCCAGGACAGGACAGCCCTGGTATGCCATTTGCTAGTGTCACAGGTGACATAGATGTTGTTGTTACTTGGAGAGTCAGGATCTATGGTGGTGAGGCAATCATGACTGATGACAAGCCATTTAATGTGGTCAAAGGCACCTTGATGGGTGGGTGTCCAAGGAGGAAAGTGGTGGTCAGCATCCTTGGTAGTGAGGGGGGTAAGGAGGCAGTGTGTTTGGTGAGTTATGGTAAGAAGGTGGCAATGTAGCAGATGAGGCCAAGGAAAGCATGGACATCAGTGGTATTGCAAGGTACTGGCCAGGAAAGGATGTGGTTGACCTTGGAGGAGTTGGCTTTTTTGATATGGAGGAGGACCAGATAATTATGTCATCAAGGTAGATGTGGAAGATTATGCCAAGAAGTGGACAGAGGGCAGCTGTCATACACCTGTTGATTTTTACCTATCTTATGATGCTGGACATACTTACATATCCTTCTCTTTATGGTTTGAGCTCCTCTTCAACTCTATCTTGCTCTTACTATATCTTCTTTGCCTCATCATCTTCTCACCTCAGCACTTCTGCATGTTGCTGAGGTGGGTATCTCTTCTCCTCTCTCAACTCTCTTCTGACATACCTACTCTCTCTTTCCCTGTGTACTCTCTACCATCTGGTACACCTCTTCTGGTTTATCTACATCTTGGCATATAATCCACCTCTGTCTCCAAACAAGTCTATTTACAGTTTGTGATGCTGCCTGTCTTTCAATAGTGACACTGGTGTGTCACAGGTGCATTGTGGCCACCCATGGGCATGACCAGCCATTCATACAGGCTGAATGGTGTAGCAATGGCAGTGAGGTGGATATTGTCAGGGTGGACATGGGTCTGAATATTTGAGTTAGTCATGTCCATTTTCCCCCAAATCTTGCATTTGCCACATGTGATGAGGATGTCATCAACACATGGGAGAGGGAAGTTGTTGGGTATGGTATTTGTGTTGAGTTGATGGTAGTTGTTGACCCAGTGGGGAAGAGAAGTGGGGTCAGCCTTGATGATGAAGGCTGGGGAGCAATGAGCACTGGAGGAGGGATAGATGTGACTGGCAGTGAGATGCTGGTTGATCAAGGTGCACCAGGCCTCATGATACTTGTGAGGACAAGAGTATTGTCATGTTTTTATCATTTTATTGGTATCTTTGAGAGTGATGTGGTAGTGGATGTCTGTGGGGAGTTCATTAACATGTGGTTGATTGGTGGGAAAATGGTTGGCAAATTTTGCCTTCATGCAATGATCCAGCTCTGAGAGCTGGTGTGCACAGGTAGGGGTAGTTGCATCATCAGTCAAGGACAAAATGCAGGACTGGATAGCTGTGGAGAAATTAGTGCTGATGGGTTTGAAAGTGCACTCAACATGTGCACAGTGTGCTATCAAGCAGTCCTCTAGTTCCTCAAGAACTGTGGGATGATGGTCTATAAAAGGTTGCAGTGGAGGGGTGGGTCATCCTTGTCAGCAAGGTCAAGGAGATAATAGTTAGTGTCTTTAGTGATACAGGTGTGCAGTTCATTGTTGACAACAATTTGATTGTGGGAGAGGAAATGTCCTCCAAGGACTTTGGGCATACACAAGCCATCAGGTATGACAAGTGTGCAAACAACACAAGATTTATATGAAAAGACAAGGTGAGCTTCACACAATAGGTGGCACAGACTGTTGGCATTACAGATACAGAATCACAGGAAGGGGGAGTATTGGTGGGGGCAAAAGCAGAACTGAGAACAATAGGCTGAGGCAGCTGGCAGTGTCAAAGGCCAGTGTATGATATGACAGAGTCATGAATCAGGATGTAGCTCACTTGCTCTCATCAGAGTTGTCTGATCCTGGGTCAATGATACCATTGGTGGTTTCAGTGATGTTTGGGAGGATCATGGCAACCAGGGCATGGGGTTGTGTATGTGCAGCTGTCAGGGCCATTGTTTCTATCAGAGGTTGATAATGATCAGGAGATGGATAGTCAATTGGGTGGGCAATGGAGTGGTGACCAGCATGAAAGGTGTGGCATTTGAAACATATTTGGTGAGGAGGTCATGCTCATGTGCCATGAGCTTGGGGACCATGTGATGTAGTGGGACAGGCATAGCTGACAAAGGAGAAGTAGTAATAGTGTGGGGGTTGGAAGAGAAGTTATTGTACAAGCCAGCTAGAAGTCTAGCCAATTCTTCTGTTTGTTTCTCATTGTCACAGAGACAGTGCTGATTGACATGATGAATTTTCTTGATCCAAGTTTGAAGGGGCATATTGTCACTGTAGTCTTTGTGTTGGATGTCAGAAGTGACTGTGGTGTTGAGATTGGTGGTAAGCTGGTGGCAGAAGGCTGCATCATCAAGGTGAGATGGGGTGTTGCAAAGGAAGGAGATTATGCCACTAAGAGAGACCTGCCAATCCCAGAAGGGGGTCTCATTATGCTTGGTGGTGAGAAGTTGGTTCCTGCAGTGCAACTCCCAGTCATGTTTGAGCCAGCATTCTCACATTTCTGTAACAAATGTGCCAATAGTAAGCAGCTCAAGAACAGCACTGTTGGTGATGAGCCAACTGGTGATATGGGGGTCTTGGAAACCAAAGGATACCATGCACACTTGGTCAAATTCTGTGACTGCTTTGATGTCTGTTGTAAGTAATGTGACTTTAGCCACAAGTGCAAAATGAACCAAATGTAAACAAAGGTAAATAAGAATGAAAAGAGGAAGTACTTGCTAATTGTATAATGATAGTCCTTAGCAAGTAAATGTTATAATAAATAAAGAAAGATAAAAGGAAAAAGATAAGTCTGATATAGTACCTGGAGCTATGCTCACACTTAAGCTTAAGTATTATAAAAGAAAAGAAAATGATGAGTCCATACTAAGTAAAGTGGAGCTAAGCTCACACTTATAGTAACAATACTAGTAAGTAAGATAAAGAAAAAGAAAAAAGGAAAAAAAGAAAACTGCTGTTATGAGGTGCCAAAGCAAGTGCCTCATAACAGCTCCTTTGTCACAAACCACAAGAACTCTAGATGTTTTCCTCTTGCACATGGCCTGCACTCAACAGGTTATGGGCCCTACCTGGGCTATCTGCATCTCTCTCTCTTGCACTTGCAACTCTACTCTCTGCCCTCAACACCTTCATCCCTCACTCATACTCCACCTTCACTCTAAAAATCTCTGTTACACTGGAAGGATCAGAAAACTACAAGAAATGAGCACCCATGGTGAAGTCCATGCTAATTATCATGGGCATTTAGTACACTACCTCCAAAGTCAAACACCAAAATCATACTGATGACACCTGTTGGACCTTGCCAGAAAATATCAAGGCTAGGTTGAGGAGGGATAGGAGTCAAGGACCAGATACTCAGACTGGCTTAAATACCCTGTCATCTTCCTTGTCTGATGTGTGCCTCTATCAGGATGAATCCAGCTCTTGGATGCTGGACTCTGGCTGCACTGACCATATCACACCACATTGCACTGACCTCTCATCATATGATGCTCTCTCCCTCCAGACTGTTGCTGTTGGAGATGGGTCTACAGTCACCTGCATGGGTAAAGGATCCTGTGCCCAACAACATGATCTCCCCAATGGGCAGACCATCTCACTCTCACTGTCTGTCATTTTGCACATCCCTGGGGCTTCTGTATGCTTCCTATCAGTCAGTAAATTGGATTGACTCAGCTTCTGAATCATCTACAAGGGAAGTTCACTATCTCCAAGAATGGACATCAGCTATGTGTCAGTTGTCTCCAGAATGGCATTTACTGGATAATGTTTTGACCTGATACAAGGCTTCACACCATCATTTCTCCAACACTGTGCCTCTGGAATGGATGTCTTAGGCACCTCTCTGAAGCAGTCATATCATATATTCAGCCTAATCAGCTCACTGGTTTCACACCTCCTTCCTCTGCAACACAGTCTGGTCCCTGTTATGGCTGCATTCTGGGCAAATTCCCTCATGCCCCCTTTCACATCTAGCTCATTCTTGTCTCACTTATCAACTCTAAGAACTAAGTCTAAAGATCTCTAAGCCACTCTAAGCATCACTAAGATATTCTAAAACTTGTCACTCTGGATCCTTGTTTAGTCATCAGTGGTATCATCCTCACCACTATCTCATTGATCCCATTCTTCATAATCATCAGGGATGTTTGCTATGCTTACCAAACACACAACAACTACCTAGTTACCAGGGGTATATTTATCAAAAACCTTCCCTAAGACCATCCAATAGGCTGCTCTTAGCACCTGCATTGTATATTTTCTGTTTTGTTTTGTTGTGCTCCAATCTTGGGGCTAGACTTATATTTAGACTGCTCATCATCCATCAGAAAATATTAGATTTCCCCACCTGCAACTTGTCTCCCCTTTCCTGTCTGAGTCAGACTGTGAAAAAGCACACTCCACTCTACCCTCCACATGTCTCACAGTCAAGAAAGTACATGTACCTTGTAGGTCACACTTATTATTGCATTGTGTTGCACTCTCCACTGCATTGCATCATGTTCTCTATTGCATTGTGCCATGTCACATTTACAGTATCACATCTCCATCACATTACTCACCCTCAATGACTAACTCTCCTTCCTTTGGTGTCTAGGGGGTTTTACAGCTTGCGCCCTTCAGTGATTGTTGTGGTTATGATTGTGGATTCTGCTATCACCATACCACAGCACATATCAATGTTATGACTGCTTCAGCAAGGTGACCAACATGCTCATGCCAGAGGTGAACTGTGGGGGAGACATGTGAGTGAAGGGATGGAGCATGAACAAGATCCACCCAGTAAGTCCCTCCCTGGAGATACCCAGTGCTGAAAGTGTGATTGTTCTTGGAGATGATGCAGGTCCCAGACTCATAGACAATTTGGAACATGAGACAATCAAGATTGCTAATGGAGAGGAATTGACCAGAGGTGTTGGGGACATGTAGTATGTTGGTTTTTTCATTACCTTATGATGCTGATCACACTGTTTACTTATTAAGTATACTTATCTCCATCTCATCTTATTGGTATTTCTTTTCTCTTTTTGGTTTGAGCTCCTCTTCAACTCTATCTTGCTCTTACTATATCTTCTTTATCTCATCATCTTCTCACCTCAGCACTTCTGCTCTCTGAGCTCTCTTCTGACATACCTGCTCTATGCAGCTCTCTATTCTTCTGTGTACCCTCTACCCCTCTGGTACACATTTTCTCTATCTTACAGGTATTGTCACCCCTCTCTCAGCACTTCTGCATGTGCTGAGCTCTCTATTCTTCTGTGTACCCTCTACCCTCTGGTACACATCCTCTCTATCTTACAGATGTGGCATAATTGCTCCCTCCTCTTGCTCTGATGGGCTTTAGCCCTTCTCTCAATCTTAATCTGTCTTGGGCTTGATGCCCATTTGTTTTATGTCTTGGTCTTTCTCTGCTTGCTGCCTTGCCCAGTTCTCAACATAGTACACCAGAGAGAGACAGCAAGACAACCACATCAGTTGGCAACATGTGGAGTTGCACACTGGTACCCTGGCCAGTGGATGGGATGCTCATACCATTCCTAATGGTAACAGTGTGGAAGGTGAGTGTTTCATCTGATGAGAAGTCTTCACAGTGAGGCAAGATATGATCAGTGCACCCAGAGTCCAGCATCCACACACTTGACCTGCAAACATAGTAGCAAGCATCAAATACAGTAGCATAAGACAAAGAGGACATATTGTGTAAACTAGAACTAGCAGCAGCACCATCCCCAGTGCAGTTCCTCCTTTCCCTTTGTCCTTCCCCTTTTGATCTCACCAAGTCTTGACATTGTCAGGCATCCCATACAAGGTCCAGCAAGTTTATACAGTGTGTTTCCAATGCTCACAGTGCAAACAAGAGGTGTTGTGGTGCCTGGATGCAGGTGTGGACTGCTGACAAGTAGAGAGGGCAGAATGCAGCTTTGATCATGTTTCTTCATCTAGGATGCAGCCATGAATGGCACCAATCAAGAGATTTGCAAGGTCAGATGAGGTGAGAAGTGCAGAGGAGAAGGAACTCCAGGTAGGAGGTAGTGCATGAAGGAGTAGAAAGCACATATTCTGTTCACTGACCTCAACCCCAGAGGTGACAAGGTGGTCTTGTGCAATCATGAGGGCATGAATTTGAGGTGCAAGCAGTAGGTGTACATCATTTTTGCTAGTGAAGAGGGTTTGAAAGTTGACAAACACAGCTATAGCAGACTGTTTCCTGTAGATAGCAAGGAGTCCCTCCCATGCCCAGCATGCAGTCATGGAGTCACTGGCAACCATGGTGGAAGGTTGTGATCCACAATTCACAGATATAACAGCTTTTGTGACATCATTGTCATGTGTCTATGTGCTGACTTCATCTTCATTACTGACATACTGCTGAGGGAGTCCTCCTTCAACGTCCCTGGTAACAGTGATGGGAGTTACAGGTGCTTTAGAGATTGTGTACCAGATACCCATAATAATAAGTGCAACATTTGCCCACTGATGATAGTTGTCCATTCCTTCAAGTATAACATTGGTTTTTGGAATGGAAGCAGAGTGAGATGTGGGAATGTTGTAAGCAATGATGAGGGTAAAGACAATATACAAGTGTGAAGCAAGAGTTGAGAGTAAGAGTGTAAGATAGAGTTACACAGATGGCCTGGGCAGGGCCCATAACCTGATGAGCACAGGCCATGTATGAGAGGAGAACCTAAAGGGTTCTTATTCTTACATAGGGACACTATGCTCTACTTATAGTAAGTATGGTAGTGCATGGTCCAGAGTAATGAATAGGACTTAAAGTGTGTACACACAGGCTTGGGCAAGCAAAGACAAACAACACCATTGTTATTACAAGTAGAATTGTGTCCCAAAATGGGGTGAGGGCAGTCAACATGATCTGCAGCAGGAGTAAGTGGTGGTGTATGCAGTAGGGTAACACAACATGATAGAAGTATGTCAGACAGTACACAAGACATCTGAGGAGATGTATGGTAATGGGTCCATCTTATATAGAGTGCCCATGTAGAGTTTGGAGCAGAGAGTAAGTAGAAGAATACAAGGGTGCTCAAATATGTGAGGATGTGCATCATCTGGAGTAGGTGTGGAGTGGGATTGCTCATGGAAGTGTGTGGGGCAGGTCCACAGAGATGCAGTAAGTGTAGTGCAACTAAAGTGTAATGTGTATGTATGATAGAGTAAAGAGTATGTGTGTGAGGAGTGCAAGTAGTACAAAGCCAATCAAAATGTAATGTACACACAGTTTTACATCAATAGTCCCCCTTGTTTGGCATAGACAGGTCAACAAGGTGAAGTGTGGCATGTTGTGACTTGAAGGCAACACATGGTAGTGACTTCATCAGGGTATCAGCAATGATGGAAGCAGATGGAATGTGATGCAGTGAGAGGAGGCCATCTGCAATGCATTGGCAGATGAAATGATACTTGATGGAGATGTGCTTGGTGCCTTTCCCAACAATGGGGTTGTTAGCAAGGTTGAGTGAGCCCTTGTTGTCACTGCATAGTGTGAGTGGAAGAGTGAGGGAAATGTGAAGCTCATTCATGATATTGCAATGCAATGTGGCTTGGACTGCCACCTGTGACAATGTGATGTATTTGGCTTCAGTCAATGAGGGTGAGATGACATGCTGTCTTTGTGATGACCAGGAAATCACACCACCATACAGCATGAACACAAATGTGCCAGTAGAGTGGCAGTCTGCAATTTATGAAGCCCAGTCAGAGTCAGAGTGCATAATAAGGGTGTCATTAGTCATGCTGTTGTATCACAGGCTAAGTGAGGTGGTGCTGGTGAGGTATCAGAGAATGTGTTTTTCAGTGGCAAGGTGCTCTGGCACAGGGTTGGTGGTATATCATGCAAGGGAGTTGACAGCAAAGGCAGTGTCAGGTCTTGATATGATGGCTGTGGATATCAAGCTCCCAACAATCTGCTGGTATGTGGGTCATGTAGCAGTGTTGGCAGTGCCTTAAAATGGTGCAAGTTGAGATGTGGGAAATAGTGGTGTGGTGACAGCATTGCACCCTGCCCTGCTGAAACACATGATGATGTTGGTGATATACTGAGACTGGCAAAGGGTAAGCACTTTGTGTGCATGGTTGCAACACACCTCAAGCCCAAGATATGTGATTGTTTCACCTAGATCCATCATTTCAAATGTGGCTGCCAGTGCATGCTTGAGTTCCAGGATTTCTGCAAGGTTGCTGCCAAAGATTGTAATGTTGTCAATGTAGAGGACTAAAAAGAGGTAAGAATCCCCCCCTCACTTGACATAGAGGCCAGTATCAGAGGGGATGTGGCTGAGGTTGAGTGTGTTGAGGCATCTGTCCATTTTTGCATTCCACTACCATGCAGCTTGTTTGAGACTGTAGATGGACGTATGGAGGCAGCAGACCTTGTCAGTGAGGTTGGCAATTTCAAAGCTGTTGGGGTGGCACATGTATAGCCCTTTGTTGACTTCCCCATTGAGAAAAGCACTCTTGACATCCATTGAATGAACATGCCAGTCATGGGCAGCAGCAAGGGTGAACAGGAGGCACAGGGATTCAAACTGCACAACTGGGGAGAAGACCTCTTTGCAGTCAATGCCATGGACCTGCCTGAAGCCCTTAGCAACAAGCCTTGTGCAATACTGGCCATCATTTTTCAATATGAAAACCCATTTGATGGGAATGGTGGTGTGACTGGGTGGCAAGTCAATCAGCAACCAGGTGCCCATGCCTTTGAGCATTGTGAGCTCACATCAGCATGCAGCATCCCAATCAGTGGCATTGGGTGATACACAAGCCTCATGCAGAGAGATGGGGTTGCTCATCATGGCAGTGGCAGCCAAAAGAGTCAATAAAGAAGGGCCAGCACCAGGAGTCATGGACTCATCATTGTCCAAGGGGTCCCATAGGACATCAGCATAGGGTCAATTACCATAGGTGCTATCACCATACTGTACAGGACATCTTGTGGTGTGTGCAGAGTGGCATGGAGGCAGTGTCAGTGTGATGGGTTCTGCTAAGAGCGGCCTATTGGATTGTTTTAGGGAAAGTCTGCTATAACAATACCCCTGGTAACAAGGTAGTTGACACATATTTGATAAGTGTAGTAACTGTTCCTGATGATGATGTAGAGTGGGATCAAGGAGATAGTGATAAGGATGATGTTATGAGGCACTTGCTTTGGCACCTCATAATGCATGTTTTTCTTTTTTCTTTTTCTTTTATTTTCTTTATCTTACTTACTAGTAAAGTGTAGTATTATTACTACAAGTGTGAGCTTAGCTCCACTTTACTTAGTAAGGACTCATCTTTTCTTTCTCTTTTATAGTACTTAAGTATTTACATACTTAAGTGTGAGCTTAGCTCCAAGTACTATAAAAGACTTATCTTTCTCTCTTTCATCTTTCTTTATTTATTATAACATTTACTTGCTAAGGACTATCATTATACAATTAGCAAGGACTCCCCTTTCTCATTCTTATTTATCTTTGTTTACACATTGTTCACTTTGCACTTGTTGCTGAGCCACACTACCTACATAATGGACATGACTTACTGCACATTACTGTGCAACCTTACTATACTTAGGACTCTGGTTTTGTATAAATAGTTGAAAGACTGGTGGTCTTAAACCCCAGTCTTGTCAACTTCACAATCTAGGGATTCTCCTTTACTGCACTTGATTTAAGCTCGCTACAAGCTTGCTTCACCTTCTAAAGAACTAAGTCTAAGATCTCTAAGTCACTATAAGCATCGCTAAGACATCCTAAACTCATCACTCTGGATCCTCATATAGTCATTGGTGGAATAATCCTCATTGCTATCTCATTGATCCCAATCCTCATCATCATCAGGAACATCTATTATGCATATCAAACATGTATCCACTCCCTTGTTACCAGGAGTACCATCACTGACCTTCCCTAAGACTGTCCAATAGGCCACTCTTAGCACCATCTGAATGTGTCCATTAAAACCCCAGCAGCCATTGCTCATGATGTGCCACTTCTCCCTCTTCAACAAGGCTTCTCCCCATTGCAGTGATGTCACCCCTGTTTTTGGCACAATGTTTCTATGCCTCATCTTGGATCACACATGCATCATCTGAATCACTGGCAGAACTGTGTACTGTACTAGTCACTACAGTACACAATTCTAGTCTGGGGGAAACCTTGATGCATTGAGTGCTGACTAGGATGCATGAACAGCTACGACCCTATCTTCAGTCATTGTTCATCATCATTATATATATATTTATGTCTTTCTTGGCTCACAACACAGGGTATAGAGATCAGGAATGGAGTTGTGAAGAGATTTGGGTTTTGTGCTATCAGTGTATAGCCTGGGGTGCTGTACAGGTTCAGTGTAGGGGGGTTTTCTCCAGACCTCATGCTCCTAACTCAAATTTGTTGCTATCATTAATGCAATCCATCAAATTATGCCATTTTATTGAATCTCAGGTGCTGTCAGACCAGCAGTCTCTCCCCATGCAACTGGTTTCTGATTTATCATTATTTTTTGCACACAAGTAGTGTTTAAAGGTCTAGTTGGGTCTGGTTGATTACCTTTTGTGGGTGCAACCATAACTGGATCAGTTGCTGCTTGCTAGTGAACTACACAAGTTACCCATGGGTGTTTCTATGCATACAGTTACCTGTAGGTACACTCACAGATTAACATGCATCATATGGGTACACAAACCCATGGATTTGCCCACAAAGCTTATGGATAGAAGTGTGTGGTTTTATTGTTTTATCCTAGTTTTATTTCCTTTGTACATATTTTCATTGTACTTACATATTACATTATTGTCTTTGTATATTTAATTATTGTTTTTGCTAGCATAGCTATCCATGTAAACATGTTGGGTGTGTTTCATCATTAGCTGCATGTAACTCACCCAACATAGATGTGTGGACTAAAACAATAGAAAAACAGTAAAGTTATATGCAAGAACAATAAAACCATGCATGGACAGTGTGAGGCACACACTAAAGCAAAGCCACACTCAAGCACAAGAGAGGATAGAAGAATGATATAGAGCAAGGGAGTACACAAGGACTAACACACTATAGTAGATATCCTAGATGGACAAAGCTAGGGATATTACCTGGGAGAGTATTGTATATATAGTACCAGGCTTTTGGGTAGGTGTAGTGCCACTGGCAGGTGCCAGGACTTATCTACCAATAGCTATAGCTAAATGCCCCCAGATATGTTGATTAACTGCTTCCTCTCTGGTGATTCTAGTATCACCATGGTCACTTTCTTTCTCCTTTTATTTGACTGATTTGTTAAGTGCTTATGATTCATACACTGTTGCTCTCACAGTCTGTCATTTGCATCATCTGTGTTACTCATCTTCACATGTCACCCCATATTTAGGTCACTCCTTTGTTCCACTTCTGTCATCTCCTCAATGCTATTCTGAGCTTGAACCTTACACTATCTACTTGAACTCTATTTCATTTACATATATGAACCTTCCATCATACTCTCTCTCACTTCAGCTTTCTTTCATCTACTGCAGTGAGTATCACTCTTATACTTCCTCTTCCCCTGTCAGACTCCTATCACTGACCTTATTCCCTGCCATTATTATTTCTTTTCTTTTACTTTCTTTTATGTTTTACTTTTGAAATTATTAGATTAGATCATCTTATCTTTCCATCTTATCTGATCTATATCTAATCCTTATCACTTACTGTCCTTACTGCATCATGGTGGTGGTTCTCACAGATGCTGCACATCTGTCAGTGGTATACCCACAGCTGCTGCACTTTACTTTACTGTTGACCTGCCCTTAGCTGCTGCACTTGGTCTGTGCACCATTCATGATACTATAAGTAGTGAGGTAGTATAGTGAATAGACCCCAGCTTGTTACAGCTGGTTCCATCCCTTCTTCTATGGCTCAGTCTCCTCATCCCTTGGCCTAGATCCAAGGCAGCTCCCATTAAGTCCTCTTAAGGAGGCAGGGATATGTCAGGATTGGTAGGACTCATGCTATGAGCATCATCATAGGCTTGTCAGTCCTGACATCCCCTTTCACTAATAACTATACCTCTAGTATCTCATGCCCTTCAGCTTCAGGGATAGTTACTATGCTAATATAGCTTTCTTTCCTCTACTGAATATCTTGTGCCCTTCACCTTCACCTTCAATACCAACAACATCATCACCATTTCAGCCTTTGACATACTCTTACTTGAGTACTTGGAGACATACATCAAGTACTTTGCATCCTATGGGGAAGAGCTCCCCCTCTCTGTCCTGTTCATCCCCTGTTACCAAAGGATGTATCACCTTATCACCATCTTCACTGCTCTCCTCATGGCTGTTGCACTCAGGAAGAATTTCTTCACATGCATCACAAACTCCCTTCACTTCTATCATGCATTTGCCCACTCTCAACAAGATGAGTATCAGTAAGTAATGCACAGCATCAGTAAGTAATATACAGTGTTGCACAGTCACTGTGAGAAGTGTAGTCATAGATATACAGTAAGTGGCCTGACAAATAATCATATATGTGTGATAGACCAAGCTAATGTCTGAGATAAGATAGTGAAAGATCTGGTTAGATCTGATTTGTAGATCCTTAGATATAAACAGATTTTTAGCAATATAAGTATTTGGATTTTAAGAAAATATTGTAAAAATGTAGGAAAGAATAGTAATGAAAAATATGTCCTGACAGACAGCATGTGCATGCATGAGAAGACAGTGCATTCATAAGACAGCACTGCCACTCCACCTGGGGATGCTCCTTGCACATGTGAGCAATCTGTGAAACACATTGGTACTGTTTATTGACACTCCCTTGCCCAATCCCTTATCATGTTCATCTTACATATTCTATAATGTTCCACCATTCATCACTCTAGATGTCAGGCCACTATTATTCCCCTTATTTTTCTCTTCATTTTTCCTATTTTTCTTATGCCTCTATCACTATAGATCTTACAAACACTCCTGATCTATCAAAGTGATTCCCACAGTCATACATTCCTTTTGTTTGTCTTTATCAGCCAATGACATGCCTGTCATCCAGTCTTAGATCAGCCTGCTTGTGAAGTAGTTATGACTGTTTCTCTCACTGTTACTGTGGAATCCTTCTTATTGTTCTCACCCTGACTGTGAGGCCAATGCTATGTTGAAGCTGAACAACTGAAGAAAAGCTAAAACAACAAAAGGATGATCATGCTTAGACTAGTGGATATCCCAGATGTATTCAGCACAAAGTAAGAGAAGAAAGAGAACTGGTACTGTACCTAGTGTCAGGATGCATTTATTTTTCTTTCTATTTTACAATCTCTTTTACTCTTATTGCTCAAGATCTACAAGAGATATCTTATCAGATCATCAGTAGATCTTATCGCGATTATGTATGACTCATTCATCATTTGTCATTGACCTGTTTACTATATTGATATGACACATATTCTCACAGTCACTTACAGAGCTTCCCACAGATGCTGTGCATCCTTACTGATGCTGTGCAAGCTGCTTATTGATCATTCACAGGAATGCTGCACATTCCATTATGATACACCTGCCATACAGTACATACATGGTCTGTGCGCAGGTTCTCTTTTATATACATAGTTCAGCTGTATCGTAGTTACTCTTCAGCTGAATACATCTGGGATATCTGTTTGCTAAGTGTGATTTCATCCCTCTTGTTAGCCTCTCCCTTTTCTCTTACATTGTGTGACCTTGCTGGCAAACATCGGCCTCACACCTAGTGGATATCCCAGATGATCAGAACTGGGGAATAAACACTAGGAGTTGTATAGTATATATAGTACTGTACTCTAGGACAGGCAGATGAACTAACAAAGGCTGTGCAGTAGAGATAATAACAACAGCCAATCAAAAAGAGGATGACTGATGTCTGCAGTAAGTGTGTGAAAGATTAGTGATACTCCACAGCAGTCATGAGAAAGCTGAGTGAGCATCTGCAGTAACAGTGAGAAAAAGAGTCATAAGTACTTTGTAAGCAGGCTGATCAGGGATCAGACAACTGATGCATCATTGGCTGATAAAGATGAAGAAGATGAAAGTGTGACTGTGAGAATCACTTTGATAGACCAGGAGTGATTATAAGATCTGTAGTGATAGAGACATAAGAAAAATAGGAAAAATGAAGAGAAAAATAAGAGAAATAATAGTGGCCTGACACCAACTGCAGAGTAGTTACTTATTGTTCTCACAGTTGCTGTGCTTATTGTACAGCACTGACGCATCCCTTCTATTATTAGCTATGACCTCATTCCTTTTTGCTCTCATACTCTGGCCTTATAGTGTATAGCATGGTCTGTGCACTAGTTCCAGTACTATATATACAGTATTTCACTTAGTGTTTTATCGCCAGTTCTGATCATCTGGGATATCCGCTAGTTGAAGTGCAATTAGTCCTTTGTTTGTTTTAGCCTTTGCCAGTGTTGGCCTCACACTTGACTCTTTTTGATGCTGTCTGAATGTAAGGACTTACAGTGATTTAAAGAACTGTCTGAATTGTTTGACATATTTGACTTGTTGGGTGGATAATGTGTAACATATAATTGAACAATTTGGAACATATTCTAGACCATAGTCCTGCATCTGAGCTTCTATTTGAGTGCCCCATCACATGTATTGGTGAAATATTCTAAGAGATATGCAGCTTTTTTGTTGCTCTTAGTGTTGAGACAGTGTTTTTGTGCTGCAGCTATGGAAGTTCAAATGACCAACTGCCTGACTTCCACATGCAGGTTTTTGTGACATATTTGGCTCCAAATGTAAGATACATGTTCAGCCATGCTAAACAAGTCACAACAAAAACTTAAACCATACACCACCACCATGAAAGCCCTCTCTGTACTGGGGTTTAAGACCACCAGTGTTTCAACTACTTATACTAAAGATGAGTCCTAAGAATGGTACTAACAATATAAAGTTCACAGATCAATGATGATTGCACAGCAATCAACAGTGATCATGTGACTAAGTACATGTCCATGATAAACTAAGTGGCTCAGCCACAAGCACAAATGAGCAAGAGTAAACAAAGATAAACAATGCTAAAAAATGAGATAAGTCCTTGCTAATTGTATAGTAATAGTCCTTAGCAAGTAGATGTGAAAAGATAAAGGAACTGAGATGCCTTATAAGTATCCTCTGCTGCAGGCAAACTACAGTTGTTGATGATTACATGCTTACTAAGCTGCTCTTTCCTTTTTCATCCTGCTACTGTACACACATGCATACTGTTGAAGTAAAATTGTGTGTCCATTACATTTCATTCAGCTTTGTACTATTTGCACTCCTTACACATGTACTCTTTACTCTATCATATGTACACATTACACTTTACTTGCACTACACTTACTGCATCTCTGCAGACCTGCCCCACACACTTCCATGAGCAATACCACTCCACACCTACTCTGGACGATGTGTGTCCTCATATATTTGGGCACCATTGTAGTCTTCTACTTACTCTCCACCCCACACTCTGCATGGGCACTCTATATAAGATGGACCCACTGCCATACATGTCTTGTGTACTGTCTGAGTGAGTAACACTTCCTCATCTTATTCTCCCTCTCACTTATCACTTCCCTACAGCATACTTCTATCACATTGTGTCTACCTGCTGTGTACACCTCTATTTACTCCTGCTGCAGATCATGCTGACTGCCCTCTCCCCATTCAGGGACACAATTCTACTTGTAATAACAATGGTGTTTTTTGTCCTTGCTTGCCCAAGCCTACATGTACAGGTTATGGGCCTTGCCCAGCACACAGCAGGCAGGACAACAATGCTAAAATTATACCTCATCCTCCTTCTCCTCCTCCTCCTCCTCCTCCTCCTCCTCCTCCTCCTCCTGATCATCATCATCATCATCATCATCCTGGCAAACATTCAAACTGTTGAATCCTCTGTGCATATTACTACAATTTCATTTGGCTTAACCTCCTTCCACTACATGCATCCCAATACATACCATACATACACATTACACTTCACCATGTACTTCTTCTCCTCAGACAATCCACACCTCCAAGTTGTATCACACCCCACCTATTCTCTGGACGATGCACATCCTACATTGTTATGGTAGTCATTGTATTCCTCACTCCAGACTCCACCTCAACTCTACCTGTAACTTACTATATAAGATCAACCACTACCATACAAACTCCTCAGACATCTTACATGTTGTCTGAGTGCATACCCTCCTACCTCCATCTTATTCTCCTCTCACTCTACCTGCAGCATCTCTTACTACTGTGCCATGACACCCACTGTGCTCATGTCATCTCATACTGCTGCAGATATGCTCTCTACTCTATCCCTGTTTGGGGATATAATGGTTATCTTGTTATAAATCAATCTTATCTCAGTTGTCTCCCATATCCTGTGCATACACAAACCACCACAGCATCCCCATTACCCAAAGTCACTATACCACCACTGGAGGGAAACTCCAACTATAAATGCTGGTCACCACTTGTCAAGAACTCCCTAATCATATCAGGGATATGGTACATTATTGATGATGGATGACCAACCACAGTGTTCAAGAAGATAGTAGATGAACCTGGGACAGCCACAAAACCTGAAATCTCCCACCTCACTGACAAAGTCTTGAACCAAACAGAAATTGACCAATGGTGCAAAGATGACAGCACCTGCAATGCATACATCAGCCTGTTTGCCAGTCCTACCACTGATCACCATGTAGATGACAATGAAAGTGCATACACCAACTGGACAACCATAAAAGATGAATATGGCACAAAAGGAGCCATGTCCACTTTCCATTCACTACATATCTTTCAACAATTCAAGTTTTCTGATGCTGAACCATTCACAAAACAAATTCAAAATGTACAACTTGCATGTATTGAGATCACAGAGAGTGGCAAAGTCATCTCTGATAATGACATGGCTCTCACCATGCCCATGGGCTTGCCTGAATCTTTGTCTAATGTTGTTTCTGCTTTCCTTGCCACTCAGTCTGATCTCTACAAGATCAAAAGTGACACAGTGCAGAAATGTAGCACTGAAGAAAGCAACTGAGTGTCTGGGAACTCCAGCACCACTCTCTTATCATCCACACAGTGTGTGCATGGCCTCATCCCTCCTGCATCCACATTGTCTTCACCTTCAACCTCCACCAGACTTACCTCTTGTGGAAAACCAAAACCCATTACACCTGCATGAAGTGTGGTCCCAGAGGCCACTCTGATGAGTTTTGCATCCAGAGTTGAAAAGGAATAGGGGAAACACTGCTAAGTCCACTATTGCTGTCACTGTCATCAATCCTCCTCCTGTAGTGCCTGACTCCTCATCTTTGAATATGATGGCTACCTGCCCTGCAGCTGTGTTTTTTTTTGATGTGCAAAATGACTGGATGCTCAATAGTGGTGCCAGCAATCATATAAGTCCTCACCCAGCCAATTTTGTGAAAGGGTCAGTTATGGACACCCCAGGCATCATTTGACTAGGAAACAACACTGCAATGAAATACCTAGGTGTTGGGATAGTTGAAGAACACACAACAGTTGATGGGAACTCCCAACAAATAACCCTACAACATGTACTTTACACTCCTGGTGCTGGCTCCCACTTTATATCCATACCCCAGCTCACAGTGAAAGATCTATGAGTCATATACACTGCAGATGAATGCCACATCTACAATAGAACCACATCTCTCACCATCAGTACACCCTGTGGTGGCACATACTGGTTATCATTGTCCATCACTTCCAACTTGACCCTAGCCTCACTAGCCACCATCAAACCATCAGACAGAACTTGGCATCATCATCTCACACATGCTCCTCACACAGTCATACTAAAAATATGGAATGAGCAAAATGTGAGTGGATTTGAGCTCAATACTGAAAGTCAGCAAATGAGAGCCCATGCACTGATCATGCTGCTGGTAAACTCACTTGATGACCTCTTCACATATCAACAAAACACATGGCCCACCCACTGGATCTAGTCCACTCCAACCTGGTAGGACCCCTATGTATTCAATCAATACAATGTTCTTATTTTGCATCCTTCATTGATGACTTCTCCAGCCACACAGTAGCCTTTCCTCTCATGTCAAAGAATGGTTTCTCACATGCTCTCATGATGTTTCTCACCTAGGCTGAGACCCAATCCACTCACAAACTCACAATATTATGGAGCAATCACAGGGGGGAATATGTCAACTCAGAAGTCTGAAGCATACTTGAAAGCTCTGGGATCACACACAATCTGATGGCACCCTACTCACCAGCTCAGAACAGATGTATGGAATGTTGGAACAGGACAGTGATTAACTCCATGCTCTCTCTAATGCATACATCCTGCACATCAGAAGGGTTTTGGGAGTATGTACTCCAAGCTGCAGTACATGCAAACAACCACATGCTGCAGTGGACTTTGGCCTGAACAGCACCATCACAACTGTGGGATGATGGGTGCACACCTGACATCTCATATCTGTGCACATTTGGATGCCTCACATATGTGGCCACTCCTGCTGAACAGTGTACAAAGCTCAAGCCATGCACATGACCAATGGTGTTCCTGGGATATGAACCAGGCTCCAAGGCATGGTGTTTCTGGGATTGCACAACTGGGCAGATGGCAGTCTCCTGTGATGCCATGTTTGATGACCAGACCTTTCTGCTTTGCCCACAACCTTTGCCCACAGTGTTGGCACCCCCCACTTTGCTGCAACCAGACCTGGTGACTGATGACTCATTGTCTGATTCCAACTTGGACATGCCACCATGAGAAGGCATTTCTTTGGCTTTTCCTGATGCACAGAATGGAGGTCTGGTTATTGTGCCTACTGCAACTATGGCTGCTACCACAAGCACACCACCCACTGTGGTGCCCACTCTGGGTTTACCACCTGTGCTGCCTGCAACACCTGCATCCCCCCTCACATGCACAGGCCTGCATTGCCTGTCACACCACCATCTGTAGCCACACTAGTACCAACTTGCATGTGTGCCACATGTTTTTCAGACCACATTCCTGGTATGGTAATTGTGCACCCTGGATATGATGGAGATGATGGTTGAGGTCACACACAGCAAGCAGCTTTGTCAGGTGAGCTGGAACCTTCATATGCAGTGCTAAGCCCTACTACCCCAGTGGCACCTCTGTCCTCTCCTACCACATCTGCTGTCCCTGCAGAACCTGTTATGAGGCACTTGCTTTGGCACCTCATAATGATTTTCTTTTCCTTCATTTTCTTTTATTTTCTACTTACTATAAGCATAGTATTAACTACAGCTGTGAGCTTAGCTCCAACTTATAGTAAGGACTCTATCCCTTTGCTTTATAGTACTTAAGTATTTACATACTTAAGTGTGAGCTTAGCTCCAAGTACTATAAAGACTTATTCTTTTCCTTTTTTATCTTTCTTTCATTATTTACATTTACTTGCTAAGGATGATTACTATACAATTAGCAGGGACTTGTCTCACCTTATTTCTGTTTATCTGTGTTTATCTCACATTCATTTTGTGCTTGTGGCTGAGCCACTTACTATATTCATGGATGCATCTCAGGTCATGTGACTCTGTTGATCACCACACAATCATCATTGATCCATGAACTTTAGTTACTTGTGCTATCTTTAGTTCTCCAGTTTTGTATAAGTAGTTACAAGACTAGCAGTCTTAAACCCCAGTCTTGTCAACTCCATAATCTAGGAATTCACCTACTCTGTGCTTGACCTAAACTTGCTACTGTCTCACTTGATCCTCTAAGAACTAAGTCTAAGATCTCTAGGTCACTCTAAGCATTGCTAAGACATCTTACGCTTGTCACTCTGGATCCTCATTTAGTCATTGGGGGTATTATCCTTATCACTATCTCCTTGATCCCACTCTACATTGTCATCAGGAACAGTTACTACACTTACCAAGTGCATGTCAACTGCCTTGTTACCAGGGGTATTGTTATAGCAAATTTTCCCTAAGACCATCCAATAGGCAACTCTTAGCACTTTGACAAGACTCCAAACCCCTCCTAACAACCAACTGTGCTTCTAGGAAGCACACACCCTTACCACAGCATCTAATCTCCCAGGAGATTACCATAAACAACTTCTCCCTGCCAATGCAGTCACATTAAATGTAACTGATCACCAGTGGCCCAATCACCTCCAATATGACAGCAACAATCAACTCTTTTATGTCAACAACCAACTCATTTACTTCACTTGCACAAACCTGGAACATCAAATAGCTTACCTTGATGTGGAACCAATCACATGCAAAGTACCACTATTATTGGCAAATATCCATTAAGAAATCTCACTTGATATCAAAGTCTGTCACCAACATAGACAACTCCTTGAAAACTGAATCCCCATCACTCTTGATGAATACCAAGGAGACAAAGATGAATATACCTATTATGACAGATACAACCAGTGGGTCTATGAAGATCAAGTCAACCATGATAACACCAAATTTAAAGTTATCATTTGCTGGGAAGATGCCACCAAGTCAAAGCCCTATTACATTGAAGTACATCCTGAATGAGTATCTTCATTACCCACAATCCCTGAATACCAACAGAGCCTTATACCTAGATCAAGATCCAAATCTTGTGCAGGAACTAGCTCAGGGCCCCCAAGACCACAAATCCCCATCAACATTTCAAAAGACCTTCCTCAAGTGGAAATGTTCTTTACTCCTCAAGCAACAACTTCAGGAGATGAAACTGCTAAGAGTGACCTATTGGGTGGTCTTAGGGAAGGTCTGATATGATAATACCCCTAGTAACAAGGTAATTGATATGTGCTTGATAAATGTAATAGCCATTCCTGATGATGATGAAGAGAGGGATCAATGAGATAGTGATGAGGATGATACCACCAATGACTAAATGAGGATCTAGAGTGACAAGTTTAAGATGTCTGAGCAAAGATTAGATGACTTAGAGATCTTAGACTTAATTCTTTAAAGGAGAAGTGAGATGTAGAGTGAGCTTAGATCAAGTGCAGTATAGGAGAATCCCTAGATTGCAAAGTTGACAAGACTGAGGTTTAAGACCACCAGTCTTTCAACTACTTATACAAAATCAGAGTCCTAAGTATAGTAAGGTTGTGCAGTAAGGTGCAGTATTGCACAGCAATACACAGTAATGCACAGTAATATGCAGTAGTTTGCATCCATTGTGTAAGTAATGTGACTTAGCCACAAGCATGAAATGAACCAAGAGTAAACAAAGATAAACAAAGGGAGTCCTTGCTAATTGTATAATGATAGTCCTTAGCAAGTAAATGTTATAATAAAGAAAGAAAGATAAAGAGAAAAAGATAAGTCTAATATAGTACCTGGAGCTAAGCTCACACTTGTAGTAATAATACTAGTAAGTAAGATAAAGAAAAGAAAGGAAAAAGGAAAAAGAAAACTGTTATGAGGTGCCAAAGCAAGTGCCTCATAACAGAAACCATTACCTCATCCACCCATTTCATTCAATCAAGAATCACCCCCAGAATTACAGCTTCAGACCCAGTTGATCTGACACCAACAACAGATCACCCAAACCCAATGAGAATTCAACAACCTATACCAAGAATGGCTAACATGTCATCTGCTTCCTCCAAGGAACCCCAACTCAATAAGCCATCTGAGTTTTCTGGAACTGAATCCACCACCAAAGACTTTATCTGAAAGGTTAAGCTCCATTTCTTTACCAAGAATTTCAAAGACAATATAGATAAAATTGCCTTTGCACTATCCTTTTGTAAAGAAGGAACAGTTGCTGGAACATGGGCTGGACAAATCATTGATCAGCTCACTGTGTCCACTTCTACACTCACCTGGAAAGAATTTGAGAAACAATTTAGTGACAAATTCTACCCAAGTAACAAAGGGGAGTTATCACACAACAACTTGGATAGGTTAGTCCAGGGAAGGGCATGACTTCTGAATACATCATGGTATTCAATTCTATCACCAACACCACAGGTTGTAATGACATAACCAACATTGAGAAATTCAAGAATGGTCTTAGACGAGACATCAAGGATACCATCATGACAACCAGGGATACATTACCAACAACCTTACAAGAATGGCAAGGCCTTGCCATAAGGTTAGACCAGAACCAATCCAGTAATGACTTCCAGAATGGCCTCAAATCCAGTCAGGGTGGAAGATTCCTATATCCTGATGATTTACTCAAAGGGGATAGTGACTCCTGCTTATGAAAATTAAATCCATGCACTATATGTGCAATCAAAAATTTCTCTCCCATGGAAATGTTACAAAGAGAAATATTCACATGTGCTGGATTTACTGGAAATGGAAGATTATCAGATGAAGAACATGACAAAAGGAAACAAGAAGGAGCTTGTTTCAGATGTGGTATCAAAGGACATTTCAGCAGAGAATGCAAGGTAAAACATGACCAGAATTATGGAACACCCAAGCCCACTTATGCAATAAGGGGAACCCAAGAAATTAATGAAGAAGAGGACCCCATGATCACCATTTCCTGCACCCTCATGAAATTATCTGACAAAGGCAAAGTGGAAATGCAAGATCTTTTCAAAATCACTCAGAATTTTTAAGATCTCCTAAGTCAGTGACAGACAAAGGAGTAAGTGATTCTACATTGGACATTATGAGCAGGAACTCAAATTCAGACAATGAACTGTATATATCATTCTTGAAATACAATTGTTCTCCATCCATTCACATTCCTGTCAAAATCTCCATAAGAAATCAGAAAGTTGCCACCAAAGCCTTAATCAATGGTGGGGCAACTGGGATCATGATCAACCAAGATTTCATACAACTACATCATTTACCAACTCAGGAACTTGAACAACAAATACCCATCAAAAACATTGATGGAACCAAGAATATTGGCAGTGATATCACATACACATGTCATATCACTCTCAAAATCAAGAAAATAAATATGAAACCCCATATAGAAACAAATAAATTCTATATCACTGATCTCAGGAAGGAAGACATCATCCTAGGAACCAACTGGTTATGACAACACAACCCAAATATAGATTGGACCAAGGATATGGTCACATTCTCACACTGTCCACCTGAATGTTGATGGTCCCTAACAATGATCACTCTGCCATTTTCTGAAGAAGATGATCTACCTTCCCAAATTGAAAACCAATGGATGATTGATGGGCTAAACATATTCCACACCATGCTATCCACACAAATAGCCATGAACAATCAACATGATGGAAAAGGAATGGACCTCATTCCCATCCATTATCATGATCTTGGAAAAGTTTTCAATGAAGAAGCTTCCACTCAATTACCTAAACAATGCTCATGGGATCATGCAATTGATCTAAAAATGGGCATAGAACCCTATGCCAGAAAAGCCTATCCAATTGACAACAAACAACAAGAAGCACTTCACACATTCATCTCTGAAAATAGCAAAAAGGAGTACATTCACCCATCAAACTCTCCTTGGGTGGCTCCTTTCTTCTTTGTTGGAAAGAAAGATGGAAAATTATGTCCCTGTCAAGATTATCAGAGATTAAATGAAAGAACCATTGCCAACAAATATCCATTACCACTTATTCCCAAACTCATAGACAAACTCAAGGGAGCCACTATCTTTACCAAACTCAATCTTCAATGGGGATACAATAATGTATGAATCAAGGAAGGAGATGAGCACAAAGCCACATTTATCACCCATGGAAAATTGTGGGAACCTACCATAATGTTCTTTGGATTGCAGAACTCCCCAGCAACATTTCAATCTATGATGAACACCCTATTCAATGACCTTATCATGGCAGGTCACATAGTCATCTACATGGATGACATCCTCATCTTCTCAAACAATTTATCAGAACATTGGATATTAGTTCACCAAGTTCTTCAACACCTCATTGATGAAGATCTATTCCTGAAACCAGAAAAATGCTTCTTCAAGAAGGAATCCATTGAATATCTCAGCATGATCATTTCCCATGATCAAGTCCACATGGACCCTGCCAAATTATCTGCAATCACCAAATGGCCAATCCCAAAAAAGGTTAAAGACATACAGTCATTTTTAGGGTTTGGAAACTTCTATCAAAGATTCATCAAGGACTTCACAAAGATGACTAAACCTCTTGTGGAATTGACTCATAAAGATCAACCATGGGAATGGAATGACCTCCAACAATCAGCATTCAATCAATTGAAAACAGTGTTTACCACTACCCCAATCCTATTAATACCCAATTTTGATGCCCCCTTCAAACTTGAAACCAATGCTTCAGACTTTGATTATGGCACCATCTTATCCCAACAAGGACCTGACTCCCACTGGCACCCTGTTGCATACCTATTGAAACAAATGACTCAACCTGAGCATAACTGTGTCATCTATGACAAAGAACTTCTTGCCATCATTCATGCCCTGGAAACCTGGTGTCATTACCTCAAGGGTAGCCCTCACCCTGTTGACATCTAGTCCAATCACAAGAACCTGGAATATTTCTCCATGGCAAAACAACTAAACTGATGTCAAGCTTATTCCTCTCCCACTTCAACTTTTCAATTTCCCACCATCCTGGTGCCCTCAATAAAGCTGATCATCTGACCAGGAGGCCAGACCATGAGAATGGGGTAATCTTGGATAATTCTGACATTACAGTGTTAAATCCAAAAGTATTTTGCATAAATGCCATGGGACAACACCTGACACCCACCCAATCAAAAGATATCAGACAACAAATCATTTATCAACTCAAAATTGATACACTTTCCCAAGAAACATTCCAGAAAATCAAGAACCTCAGACCTCAGAAATTAATCCAGGGAATCCAAGAATGGAACTATGAAGACAAACTCCTTCTGTTCTGCAGAAAAATCTATGTCCTGGATAATAAAGAACTTCAAAAAGCAGTCATTCATACCCATCATGACTCAATTGCCACTGGACACCTGGGAAGATGGAAACCATACAAACTGATTCAATGAGACTACTGGGGGCCAGGAATGTCCTTATTTGTCAAAGCATACATAGAAGGATGTGCAACATGTCAATCCACCAAGAATATCACACACCCTACCAAAGCTCCACTTATTCCCACTGAAACCCCATATGAACCTTGGCAACATGTCACCACCAACTTTGTAATGGACCTTCCAGAAGTCAATGGATATAATTCCATCAATGTTATCATCAATAAATTCTTGAAAACCATTATCATTACACCATGCAAGAAGACCATTACCACCCCAGAAACTGTGCAATTATTTTTAGACCATGCATGGAAATGGTTCAGCCTTCCCAACAAAATCATTTCTGATTGTGGACCCCAATTTACTACTAAAGTCACACATGAAATCTGGAAAGCATTAGGAATTACATTGGCAATGTCCACCACTTATCACCCACAATCAGATGGGGAAACAGAACATGTCAACAAAGAAATAGAACAATACCTCTGAGCCCTTGGAGATCAATCACCAAAGAACTGGCTCAGATTACTCCCTTTTGCCAAATTCTCACACAATAACTGTGTTCACTCCACTACACAGAGATCCCCCTTTGAGATCCTTATGGGATACAAACCACAGTTCACTATCAGACCAATTATCACACACACCACTGAAGCACAGAATCAACTTCAACATATACAGAACATAAGGGAAGAAGTAATGGCAAGTCAGAAACTCACAGATCAAATAACCAAAGATTCCTGTGATAAATATGGAACTACTTTTACCACTTACAAAGAAGGAGATCAAGTATGGCTGGATGGAAAAAACCTCAAACTCCAATACCCTATAATGAAACTAGCCCTGAAATGGTTTGGACCATTCCCTATCAAAGAAGTCCTCAGACCTGTCACATTACCACCAAAATGGAAGATCCATCCCATATTTCATATCACACTTCTCATACCATTCAAGGAAACACCTGAACATGGTCCCAATTATATGAAACCACCCCCAGAAATAATTAAGGGCAAAATGGAATTTGAAGTGGAAACAATCATTGGCTCTAGAGTGCAGAACAATGGACAGCTCCAATATCATGTCAAATGGAAAGGATACCCCAAATCAGACAACATGTGGGAACCACAGGGAAATCTGAGGAATGCACAACAGGAAATTGATGACTTCCACAAATGAAGATGAAGGCCAAGTGCACCTAGACCATTGCACAGCCTGGAGATAGATCTATTCACACTCAGAAATAACCTGACCACCCCTCTCACCCATACTTAAGGAAGTTGCTTTGCATCTAAACTATCCATCACCCAACAATGTCTTCCCTCCCCCCATCCTCAGCTTTCTCCTCCCCCCTCTCATCCTTTTCCCTCCTCACATCCCCCTATCTCTGCACCTCCCCCCTCCCCTTCACTGAAGAGGACATCTCCACTGCTGCCACCCTGGTGGCACTTTGGCTCTCTGATGCTGCCACCCCACCCCCACCCAGCCCCCTCTCTCTTCAAATGAGACTTGCCAGCCCTTGGGCCCTCCCCTGGGGCTCTCCCCCTTACTACCACTGCCCTGCCACCCCCTACCCCCCAGGCAACCTCCTTGCTCTACAAGCCAGAGTTTTCTCCAGTTTTGTCCCCCCTCCCTTGCCCACTCCTGCTCAGCCCACCCCCAGTGCCCTCTTTGGAGGAGTGCATCACCAATGCCCCAGCCTCCCTCCCTGGCCTCATCACCACCCCCACCTCCCCAGCAGCCTCTTGGGGAAACCTCTCAGTGGCCTGGTGGCCCACCTCCCATCACCATGTGGAGGTGTGGTCCTCCATCTCATCCACCCCTGTCCCTGCCCCCCCAAGAGGGGTATGCTTCAAATGTGGCCAACATGGCCACCATCAAGCCCAATGCCCCAACCCCCACCACTGCCATGCCACCCCCTACCACCACCCCACCAACCCCAACCCCCACCACCACCACTCTAACCCAACCTTCACAGCCTGGTGCAAAGAATGAAAGTTCACCACCACTGGGCTTAGTACACCCTTGCCCACACCTGCAAAGAGGTGTACTACTGGGCACAACATGCTGCCACCATTCCCCCCTCCTGCATCCCCCAACACCCCTGGTTCTTTGATGGGGGGATGCCCAATGGCTTCATCCTGGCATGAGACACCCTCCCTTACCCCAGCTATGAGGAGTAAGTGGAAATTGAGGGATGACAGGTCAGGGGACCCCACCAAGTGTCACAGGCAATGCATTGCATGAAGAGGGGGTGATGTTACAAGGCACTTGCCTAGGCACCTTGTAACAGGTTTCTTTTTTCTTTTTCTTTTTCTTTTATCTTACTTACTAGTAAAGTGTAGTATTATTACTACAAGTGTGAGCTTAGCTTAGTAAGGACTCTATCCCTCTTTCTTCTCTTTATAGTACTACAGTATTCATATACTGCACTGTGAGTTTTACTCCAAGTACTATAAAGACTTATCTTTTCTCTTTTTATCTTTCTTTATTTATTTACATCCACTTGTTAAGGACTATTATTATACAATTAGCAAGGACTCATCCCATCTCATCTTAGCTTACCTTTGTTTCTCTCTTGTTCATTTTCATGCTTGTGGCTAAGCCACTTACTATATTCATGGACATGTCTTAAGTCATGTGACTTCACTGATTGCTGTGCAATCATCATTGATCCATGAACTTTAGTTACTTGTACTATCTTTAGATCTCCAATTTTGTACAAGTAGTTGAGAGACTGGTGGTCTTAAACCCCAGTCTTGTCAACTTTGCAATCTAGGGATCTACCTATACTGTGCATGACTTAAACTCATTACAATCTTGCTTCATTCTTAAGAACTAAGTCTAAGATCTCTAAGTCACTCTAAGTGTCACTAAGACATCCTACACTTGTCACTCTGGATCCTTGTTTAGTCATTGGAAGTGTGAGGCTCATACTTGACAGCAAGGTCACAAGAGTAAGAGGAGGGGATTGACAAGGGATGAGACAATACACTTAGGATGAGGTCATGGTGGATATCCCAGATATATAAAGCTAAAGAAATACATACTACAGAAGTGCTCTATATATAATAAAGTGATTGGTGCACAGACCATGTGCTGCCACTATAAGGCAGGCATATGTAACTAAGATGTGCAGCATTGCACAGCATCAATAAGCAACTGTGAGAATATGAGTCATAGATAATTGCAATAAGATCTACTTATGATCTGATACAATGAGATAAGATATCCCCTGTAGATCTTGAGTGATAAGATTGAAAGAAATCATAAAATGATAAGAAAAATAAGTTCATCCTGACAAATATCCCCCTTCTTAGGACAAGACAACTCAGTGAGTAATGTTTTAAGAAATACCAGTAGAACCAAATCCTTGTTCTCCTCTTTCTGTGTCATCCAATGAAACAACTTCCTTGATATCAGCAAGTGATACATAATCAAGAATAAATTGTGCAACATGATCTTTTGTTTTGATGGTAAAATCTTCATTGCCAAGATTAATGAGAAGGATTTTAACAGGTCCTCTGTAATCAGAGTTGATAACTCCTGCTCCTGTATGAATAGAGTTTTTGACAGCCAAACCACTGTGTGGAGCAATACATTCATAACAGTGTTTTGGTATAGCCAATGATATTTGAGTATTGACTAGATTTTGACCATGAGCAGGAATGATGACATCTTCTGTGCTATAAAGATCAAGACCAGCTGCACATTCTGAACCTTGAGTGGGTAAGGTGGCCAAATTCAGAGAGTCATTTTGTAGGGAGGAGACAATGTTGAATTGAGTAAATAGTGGTAGGATGTAATATATGGAACTCTTTAACCAGCTTGGGCACATTGTTGGTTATTACACCTGCTGGTTCCCAGGAATTTTGTCTTCTGGGTAATTTTTCCATTTGATAAGGTATTGTGTATGTCCTCTATGTGGTCTGCTATTTATGATTGCTTCAACTTCATATTGTTTAACATTGTCTTTGGTAAGTGGTGGTGGTGGTGGGGGGGGGTTTGGCAATTCTTTCTGGGATATCATTTGGGGTAAAGGGGGGGAGTTTGGTGGTATGGGAAACAGGGTGAATCTTCATAGGCTTGGGAAGTGCTAATTCATATATGTTGTTTGAAAGCACTTTGACAATTGAATAAGGTCCCAGTCTTTTGTGATCCAATTTTCTAGTTGGTTATCCTGTTTGTATGTTGGATGTGTCTAACCAAACTTTATCTCCAATTTGATATTTTGGTGTTACTCCTTTGTGAGTGTCATAGTATTTCTTCATGTCATCAGCTGCTTTCCTTAGTGCTGATTCTGCATCTTCCCTTGTCCTCTTCAATCCTTCAACAAAATTTTCTACTGAATCAATAGTGGATGTCTTACCTGGTTCAAATCCCATGCATGGGTTTTGTCCAGAATTTAAGACAAAAGGAGACTATTTTGTTGAGGCATTAACTCTGTTATTGTAACAGAATTCTGCCATTGGCAACCAATTCATCCAATCTGATTGATGATGTTTTATGAAAATCTTGAGATATTGCTCTATCTCTTGGTTAATTTGTTCTGTTTGTCCATCTGTTTGTGGATGATATGCTGTGGATAATGCTGTTTTTATGCCCAACAATTTGTGGACCACAACCTGAAAGAACTTTCTCAGGTAGTCCATGATGCTTCCAAATATTATCTCTGAACAGTCATGCAACTCCTTCTGCCATCACATCTGATGTTGTTGCCATTGTATGAATCATTTTGGAGAAACAATCTACCACCACTAATATTATGTCATATCCTTGACTGTCAGGTAATTGAGTGATTAGGTCAGTTGATATGATCTGCCATGGATTGGATGGTATTTCATTTGGTGTTAGTTCTCGTAGTTTCTGTAAGATGGCAGTCCTACATATCCCATAAGGGAGACCGGCGCGCACTAAACTAAGGATCACTCCAAAGAATAGGATTTGCCAGCCATAACAAGCTGGAGTATATTCATAATACTACAGCTACTTATATACTAAAGGAAAGCACACACAGACCAGCACAGTACTCTAGGGTAGGCAGCTACAGTAAGACTCACAGTAAGTATGACATCATGCACAGCATGGGCGCATCCAGAGGAGTCTAGGCACGAAGCAACAGTAAGTAGATAAAGATCAGATGAGATCAGATAGACTGAAAGGAAGGATGATCTAATCTTATCTAATCAAAAGGAAAACTAAAAGAAAAGCAAAAGAATAAAGAAAAGACTAAATGCTCCAATAACGAAGCCTGACAGTTTCTTTGGGAATGTTTTTGTTCTTTGACAAATGAATGTCACATCCTTTGACATATTTCCCAATATACACAGCCATTCCTTTCCACCAGAACATTCTTGACACTATCTCCAGTGTCCTCCATTGCTCCATATGTCCTGCTATTGGAGTGTCATGACATTGTTTGATGACTTCAGCTCTGCAACTGTCTGGGACAAGGACTTTATCTTTGTACATCAATAGTCCTTGTTTATTTTCTCCCCATCCAGCTATGATCACCATTTTAGCTTCATCAGTTGATAATTCTGTCCACATTTTGACATCTCCATCTTTTGCTTGTTCATCAGTGATCCTGTTGAGGAGTGGAATGTTGTTTGCCATAACTGCTATGATGTGTTTGTCTGTAATATTAGATGTGCAAGCACTATCAACAAGATTATTTGATTTGAAAAATTCTGGTTTAGTAGTATGACATTCTTGTTGTCATGTTCCACCCCCTCTTTATGATCTGATCACCTTGATAGGAGGTCAGGTTTGGCTGAACTCTTTCCCAGTCTGTGGGAGAGGTGGAAGTTAAACCTAGAAAGAAACAGGGACCATCAAGCCTGGCAATGGTTTAGTTTCTGGGCACTCATGAAGTACTCTAGGTTTTTGTGGTTGGTGAGGATATTGACTGTACTATCTGTTCCTTCCAGATAGTGTCTCCATTGCTCCAATGTGTGTATAACAGCAAGCATCTCCTTGTCATATATGTCATAATTCCTCTCTGCTGGGGAAAGACTTTTGCTGATGTACACCACTGGGTGCCACTTTCCATCATTTTTCATCTGTGACAATACTGCACCAGTAGCATGACCCAAACTGTCCACTTCAACTAGATATGGTTGATGGGGTTCAGGGAAGACAAGAACAGGCTGTGAACATAGTGCTGTCTTGAGATTTTTGAATGAATCTTCATGTTCCTCATCCCAATGCCATTTTATGTCTTTCTGAAGAAGTGAATTGAGGGGTTTTGCTAACTCTGAAAATCCTCAAATAAAGTGACAATAAAAGTTTGTAAAACCTAAAAATGAGTGAACTTCTGTGATGGAGGTTGGTTTTGGCCAGTCAGCTATTCCTTGTACTTTGATAGGGTCCATCATGATTTTGTCAAAGGAAATTTTGAAGCCTAGGTAATCTATCTCCATTTTCTCAAATTCGCATTTTTCTGGTTTTAGATATAGTTTGTTGTCACACAATATTTGAAGGACTTCTTCAACAATACAACAATGTTCTTCTAATGTCACTGTAAAGATAAGGATGTCATCCATATAGACTACTACCTTGCCCCTAGCAATGAGTTCTCTGAAGAGATGGTTCATCATAGTTTGGAATGTTGCAGGGCTGTTGGTAAGTCCAAAGAACATGACAAGAGGTTTGAATAATCCTGTGTTTGTGATGAAGACAACTTTCCATTCATTGCCTTCTTGGATTCAAACATTGTTATATCCCCATTGTATATTGAGTTTTGTGAAGTATTTGGCTCCTTTGAGTTTATTGATCAATTCAGAGATAAGTTATAATGGATAAGAATTTTTGATCATAATCTCATTGAGCTGATGGTAATCTTGGATAGGACATGATTCCCCTGATTTCTTTTTTATAAAAAAGAATGGTGATGCCATTGGTGATTTAGAGGGTTGGATTCATCCTGACTTAAGACTTTCATCTATAAACTTCTCCAACTCTTGTTGTTCTGTAAAGGAGAGATTATAAATCTTTCCCATATGCATCTTTGCTCCTGGCTTTAGTTCAATTACATGGTCACAAGTACATTTTGGGGGTAATTAATACTGATTTGAATGCATGGTATGCTTTTGGGACAATATCTTTGAAGGACTTCTTGATCTTCTTCTTTTCTGCTTCTATTGCTAAGTCCTGGGAGATATTATGAACTGCAGCTTCCTGCTCATCATCTCCTATCATGATGCATAGGATCCTATCTCCTCAACAAACATCATCATCATCTTCATTGTCAACTTCTACCATTGATGGTACTTCAGCTTTCATCTTCTTTTTCCTATTCTTCCTATCTGCAACTACTCATATGTGGTATTGTCTTGGACATCTTGTGAATTTCACTGCACCAGTTTCCCATTTTATTTCTGGATTATGGATTTTTAACCAAGTTTCCCCTAGAATTAGGTTGACTTTTCCTAGTCTGGTAACACAGAAAGTAGTTCTTTCTGTATGGTTTTGGATTTTGATTATAAGATACACTATTTCTTTGATAGAACCATTCTTGTTCTTAGTTCCATCAACATTGTTAACTGGTATAGAGATCAGGGGTTTCTTTGTGTTGAGATGATTTGTTTTCACAAATTCTTTGTCTATATAACATGTAGTTGCTCCTGGGTCTACTAGTGCTTGGATAGATATCACTTGTCCATCTTCTGGTTTTTTTATTTCAAGTTGAATCATGTGTAATTCCACTCTAATTCCCATGACTACATGCTTTTCTTCTTTAAGAGAGGGCATACTCTCTGATGTCTCTTTCTTCTCCATCTTTACTTCTGATGCAATGTTGTTAAATATTTTGATAGGATCACATACATTTGTGTGATCAACAGCACCATCATCAGGTGTCAGTACAGAAAAACAATTTGAGGATAAAGTAGTGACATCTACTCTCCAAAACCCACTTCCTTTGCAATTTTCTTAATTGCTTCATCATTCAATATATGCAAGAATTCCTCTGTTGTCATACCTCTAATCTGCTCATGGATCTCACAAGGTTTCCCTGTGTGTCTTTGTGGACAGTCCCTAGAGATATGTCCCTTCTCTCTGCAATTGAAACATATAATTTCTCTTCTTCTTTGGGCCTGATCTATGTCCATGGAGACTGGAACATTGCTGGCCCTTTGCAGTGGTGGATTAGAAGGTGGTGTATACTGATTAGCTTGGTAAGTTCTGGGAGTCCAGCATGGATTGTCCCATCCTAGGGCAAGTTGTTTAAACTCATGCATATGCCTATCAGTGGATTGCACCACTCATTGCCATCCTGCATATGTTGGTGGGGGAGGGTTGATATTATAGATGCACTGCAGAAGATCGATATTGAGTCCTCATCTGTAGCAATCAATGAGTGTGGATTCATCATATCATGTCTTTGTTGCTAGCAGTAGGAATTATGTGGTGTAATCTTCTGTGCTTTTCCCCAATTGCTGTATTTTGTGTAAAGCCTTTTGTCAGTGTGTGCTTCATCTGGGTCTCCAAACTGCTCCCAGATCTTGGCTTCAAAGTTAAGCCAATTGTGGAAAGGCATAGGATAGAGGGGATTGAGGGGGTTAGCCTCATGTAGTCACTGCTTAGCGACTTGTAGATTCCTCCATTGTTCTGCTGATCCTCCTATCATAAAGATAGGGCATACATGATTGGATCACTGTCCACCCATGTTTTGTTCACTGCAAACATGAGGAATAGTTCTTGAATGAAAGAGTCCAATTTCTCTTGCTTCCCCAAGTAGGGAGTAGGTGAAGAAACTTTCACTTGGTGTTGGGCATGTTCACACAGGTTATGGCAGGCAACTGTGATTGTGATCAATACTAGCAATGAGTGTATAGGTCCTCTGAGTAAGGAGAAGAGAAGCAGCATGACTGCAGCAGTAAGAGTGATGTGAACAACAGTAGGTTGTCACAATGTAAAAGGAGAGCTGCAAGGTATTGTGAGATGAAGTGAGGATAAGATGTGGGAGGTGAGGCACTCACTCAGTGTCTGTAAGACAACAACTGAGGAGATAAGTAGTGAAGTATGCATCTTATATAGTAAAGGTGATTATAGTTAAAGTGGAGATGCAATCCTAGAGTACAAGGATGCCCAGAAGTGAGTAGGATGTGTGTCATCTGGAGTATATGTGGTGTGGGGATGTAAGTAGTGACTGGTGTATCATGTGTATGTAACTATGTGTAAGAAGTGAAAGGAGAGGAATGCCAAACAAAAAAGATCAGTAGGAGATGTATTAATTGACATACAGCAGAAGTTCAACAGGGCATATATGTGGGCCCCTGGGCCTGTGACAAGGCCAGATGTAGCAGCTTGTATATGGGTTGGGGTTTGCTGGGTGGTCATCATTGCTGTGATACTTGCCAATGATTTGGTGATCTCCACCAGTGCATTTCCCATTTCCAAGCTCTGGATATTGTGCTCTTTTTGCCAATTGTCAGCTTCGATCCTCATTGTCTCTATCATATCCTCCAGATCCATTATCTGCATTCTGGTTGTATCCACTGCTTCTTTTCTTTCTTGTAGTTGTTCTTCTGATGAATCTTCAACCATTGGTGCTGGCTGTCTGGCTTCCCAGTTGCTGGGTCCTGATTGGCTCATGATTCATTTTGGAAGATGAATGCTTGGGGGAGTGAATTATAATATGGGCTAGTTTGCTCCCAATAGTGTGGAAAGAAATGCCATGGGAATTCTTCAGGATGAGTGGGATAGTATGGATTATGGAGTTCAAAGAACCCAATGGCTTGTTGATGGCAATATTCAAATGTGTTGCCATAATAATGATGAAGGGATTGGGAGGTCTGAGGTTGAGTGGGTGCAGGAAGTGAAAAGGTAAGTCTGGTGTATGATTTGCCTGACCTAGTCCTCTTTTCTGAGTGAAGTATTCTTGGAATGATGAAAAGTAAAACTATACAAAGTGAAAACTCCTTGTGCCTTTTCGAGGGTACAATCCATTTAAACACAGAGTGGAGAGTGGATGTAGTGTAAGTTGATACTAGTATATATGTGTTACCAGTACTACAAAGGAATTCTCTGATATAGTAAAAAGCTATAGTATCTCTGGTCCAAATGGTTGTCAGAGAGATCTTCAATGCCCCACTAAGTGGTAGACACCCTAGCACTGCTCACTGAGGCAATATAAGGCCTGGCACTGCAGCTGAACAGAGAACAATAACAATACAATGTTCTCTTGAATGAGGAGGGAGAAGAATGATGATTGAGAATGTAACAGGAGGTGTTTGGAATGAGGGAAGAGGTGAGGTTGCTGCAGGGAGCTTTATACAATTGTGAGGCTCATGCTTGACAGCAAGGTCACAAGAGCAAGAGGAGGGGATTGATGAGGGATGAGACAATACACTTAGGATGAAGTCACACTGAAAGGTGGATATCCCAGATGTATAAAGCTAAAGAAATATATACTACAGAAGTGCTCTATACATACTAAAGTGATTGGCATACAGACCATGTGCTGTCACCATATGGCAGGCATATGTAAGTAAGATGTGCAGCATCTGTGAGAACTATCAGTAAACAATGTGCGGCATTGCACACCATCAATAAGTGACTGTGAGAATATGAGTCATATGTGTACAGTAAGTGGTCCAATGATGAATGGATATGAGTCAAAGATAATTGTGATAAAATATACTGATGATCTGATAAGATGAGATATGATATCTCCTGTAGATCTTGAGCAATAAGATTGAAAGAAATCATAAAATGATAAGAAAAATAAGTACATCCTGACAGGAAGTATCATTCTTATCACTATCTCCTTGATCCCACTCTATATTGTCATCAGGAACAGTTACTACACTTTTCAAGTGTGTGGCAAATACCTTGTTACCAGGGGTATTATTATAACAAACTCTCCCTAAGACCATCCAATAGGCCACTCTTAGCACTCTTCCCCAAAGGTGACTCTGGCTTCCACATCAACATACCATCACAGCCAGGTCCAAGTGGTCAGATACACTCCAAAACTGTCTCCCAGCAGTCCTACTATGGGTACTGTGCCTTCACCAGACTCAATGAGGCAGACATCCTCTTTTACAGTGGCATGCTCTTCCAGCAGTATTTGGTGGATGCCTGGGCATCAATTGAGGAGACAAACCTGTACTGGATCAGAACTCATCAAAAATACATACATGTAGATCTCTACAAAGGGCTTCAGGATGCAGTCCATGGTGACCCAGATAGTGCTCCAGTCAATCTTGGACAGTAGGGTCAGCACATTATCCTTCCCTCCACCCACCAGGGCAGTGCCAGGCACATGTTCCAGCACTTCCAGGACTCCATGGCCATTTGTTGTTATGGGCACAAACCAGACATCTTCCTCACCATGACTGCAACCCCCAACTGGCCTGAGATCCAGGAGGCACTCCTCAAGTATGATGATGGCACATCCCAGACTGCTGCAGATTGCCCTGACATTGTTGCTCACATCTTCAACCAGAAGAAGAAAGCCCTGCTAAATGATATCAAAGCTGGGCTGTTTGGAGAGCTGGCCAGCAGTGTCTACACCATAGTGTTCCAGGGGTGTGACCTCCCTCACATGCACCTCCTCATCTTCCTGAAGACCTCATACAAGATCCATGATGCCAATCATGTGGACAGCATTGTCTCAGCACAGTTCCCTGATCCTGCCCTCCATCCAAAGCTGCATGAGTGTGTCACCAAGTACATGCTTCATGGCCCCTGTGGTGCTCCTGACCATGTCAAATCCCCTTGCATGAAGGATGTGAACCAGCAATGGCATTGCAGCAAGCATTTCCCCAAGGGAATTTGTGAGGAGACTCACTTTGGGGAGTATGGATACCCAGTCTATGCCAGGCCAGACAATGGGCACACCTTCACAAAGCATCTCAGTCAAAATAAAGTCTATGTGTTCACCAACTGTGATGTCATCCCCTACAACCCCTACCTACTTGCAAAACATGCCTGTCATATCAATCTGGAGATCAGTGCCTCAATCAAGGCAGTCAAGTACATCCACAAGTACATCTACAAGGGTCCAGATCAGGCTACTGTGCAGGTTGGGGATGTGGATGAAGTCCAGGACTACATTGATGCACACTACATTGTATGAGACCGGAGTCTGCATATATCCCTGAAAGGGAGACTGGGCGCACTCAGACTAAGGTTCACACCAAAGAGAGAGGAAATCCAGCCATAACTAGCTGGGGTATATTCAGCTATACTAAGGAGACCTATATACTCTAAGTAAAGGCACACAGACCAGGCGCAGTACTACAGGGCAGGTCAACTAGGTACAATACCACAGCTAACTAAGGAACATGCCAAAGGTGCATGCTATGACCTCATGGTCTAGGCATAGCCAGAATATCCTAGACCGGCATGGCAGTAAGTGTAATATGATAAGATAAGATCAGATAAGATGAAGTGAGTAAGGATCTTATCTTATCAGACAACAAGAGAAACATAAATGAAAATGAAAAGAATAAAGAGATAAATGCACCAAATAATGGCACCTGACACATTGGTCCTTCAGAGGCATGCTGGCACATGTTTGAGTTCCCATGCACCAGGAGCTCCCCACAGTCTATCACCTTCCTGTCCATGTAGAGAATGAGCAGCAGGTCTACTTCCAAGCAAGTGATGACCCTGAGGGAGTCCTGGAGTGCCCCTCTGCCAAGAAGACACACCTGACAGAGTGGCTCAAGGCCAACCAGCAATATCCTGACAGTGCCTGCCAGTGCTTCTACCAGGACTTTCCTCAGCACTTTGTGTGGGAGTCCAAGGGGCATCAGTGGAAGCCAAGACAGAGGGGTTTTGCCATTGGCCACATGTACTTTGTCCATCCATCTGCTGGGGAGTGTTTCTACCTCAGGATGCTTCTGACCACCATCAAGGGGGAAACAGACTGGATGGATCTGTGCACTTGCAAGGGGGTGGTCCATGCAACATACAAGGCTGCCTGTCTTGCTAGAGGTCTCCTGGAGGATGATGGTGAATGGGATCAGTGCCTACAAGAGGCTGGGGAAATGCAGATGGGTGGTCAACTGCACTCTCTCTTTGCCTCCATCCTCTACCACAATATCCTGTCTAACCCTGCCATCCTGTGGGATCATCACAAAGCAAAACCATGTGATGATTCACACCATGCCCTTATCACCCATCACAACCTCCCTGATCCTACTGAGGAGCAGGTCCACGACTATGGCCTCTATCTCTATAACAAGATCCTCAGCATGATGGGCAAGCACCTCCTTGACTTCCCTCCAATGCCACTCCCCCAGCACAACTGGCAAGTTCTTGGCAATCTCCTTCTGCAAGATGAGCTTGATCATGACATCTATGACCTCACTCTGCAAGTTGAAGAACACTACTCTACCTTCAATGAGGAGCAGAAGTCTGCTTTTGATGCTGTCATGGCCTCTGTTGATGGGAACCAGGGCAAGACCTTTGTCCTCCACAGTGCAGGAGGTTGTGGGAAGACATACCTGTGCAACACCATTGCTGCTGCTGTGTGTTCCAAGGGCAAGGCTGCTCTCTGTATTGCCTCCTCAGGCATAGCTTCACTTCTCCTAGATGGAGGTCACACTGCCCACTCTCATTTCAAGATCCCCATCTCCCTCCATGAAACCTCTACCTGCAATCTGAAGTGCAACTCTGACCATGAAGGGCTGCTGAAGGAGACTGGGATCATCATCTGGGATGAAGCACCTATCCAGCATCACTATGCCATGGAGGCTCTGGATCACACCTTACAAGACTTGCTGGAGGATGGGGTTGTATTTGGAGGGATCACTGTGCCATTTGGTGGGAGGTCATCCAAAAGATTGTTGAGGTCCTTGTTGTTGTTGTTGTTGTCCCCAAGTTGTCTCAAAATTTTGCATGTCCTGCCATGCATATGCTCTGGTTTGTGCTCTTCTAAGCCAACCATTGAAATAAGCAGGAATAAATAGGTGTCTTGAAATAACAAGACTGGAGAAGAGGGCAATTCATTCCTTTCTTGAACAATGTGGTGAATGCTCCATCATTGTATCCAGATGCTGTTTTATAGAGGAGGAATTCAGTGATATACTCCTCAATATGCCTATTTCCCTGTGAAATTGTGGTCATTTTCTGCTGAGCCATTTGTTCTTCATCACAATCTCTAAAGTTAACTTCATCAACATTAGGAGACCATCAAAATCTTCAAATGGTTCTTCATGTTGAACAGGATTGACCCTATGTGCTTCTATTTGTCACAGAATCCTGTTCTTCCACTCTTCTGCATATCCTCCTTTGATATATGACAGTATGATGGTTATCTTGTCTTCATCCTTATATTCTGGGTGTGTGCAAAGGACAAGATAAATTTAATCCAAAATGATTAGAATTTCTTTTTGTCACCATCAGAAGGAGCTGGTTCTGCAACACAAACCTTGGGGAGCTGGACCTGGGGTAGGTGGTTGATTCCTACTCCTGAATGCAAACTGGCATCTTCTGTTCTCAAGAGATGATTCAATAGATTTGCCATTGCTTCTTGCTGCTGTTGGATCATCTTATGCTAATCCATAATCATCTTCACCATCTCCCCAAAATTCAGTTGATCCTGGTCTTGATCCATTTGTGCAAATGCTACAGATGGAAGTTGAAAAGTCACTGCTAAGACTGTACCAAGCTTTGTGATTTCTGCATCTAAGGAGTGGGAGATTTCTGGTTTGTGATCTGCTCAATTCATGAATCAATTCCTCAAGTGTGATTCTGGCTCTTTGCTGTCTTCTCTGTGGTGGGGAGGGGATTGCTATCTCCAACTCCAATTGTTGTTGTGTTCTTGTGACAGTTTGTTCTATAATCTGACAGATGATTTCAATGAGAGTACCTGTGCTTCTGTAGTTGAGTGATGTCAGGTCAGTGGCATGCTCAGCCATACAAGAAAGGCACTATATTCTCAATAAAACCTGTGCAAGATATAGAGGATGATAACCAGCACTGCAAAAACCATGAAAAGCAATATGTCTACACAAGTATGTAGATGCTTTGGGGCCTCAAGCAATGTAAGAAGCAAAATGATGATGTGGGTTGATCTGGAATGCACAGTCAGAGTTCAATGACAACTTGATGAGGACAGGAGGGGGAGTAATATGCAGATTCTTGAAATACTACCACAATGTGTGTAGAAACAATTTGGGAGGGTAGTTAGTGCAATACATCTTATCTTGATTCTTGCTCTGACCTTGGATCTGGGAACAACCACAGAGGAAACCTCTTAGTGCTGGGTCTATCCTGACATTGTATGATGATGTGTGTGTGCCAAGCAAGAAGGCAATGGCAGAGATGTAGGTAAATTACCAAGGGATGATGAGGTGGAAGCAGAGAGTAAATATTGATGCAAATCTAGAGGATGCTCTGTCCTAGCACAAGTGTGAGGGGAGTATGTAGAACATGCAGGCAGTCCTGGAGCTGTCTGAAGATTGCAAAGATCCCCAGGGATTGGAGGAGAAGTTGTCAATGTTCCAGGCAAACATCCACACTGCTGGATCCTCCTGTTGACAAAGATATGTGTCCAAAGGCACTGTATGGAGGAGGTCACTGGGCACAAGGTGGAGGTGGATTGGTTGGACACTATAATGTCTAACCAGAAGTTGAAGTGTAGAGGATGGTGAGCAAGGGACATATACTTTGGTCCACAGGTTACAAGTACACTCACTTTTGTGCTTTTGCCACTTGCAGTGATGACAAACAGCAAAAGGAGGGTGGGGGAGAAGGGAGAGGTGGTCAAAGAAGTGGTTGATGTGGTGAGAGGGGGGAGCTGTTAGTGCAATGATGTAGAAGGGGTTGCAGACATGGTGCTGATGATGGCAACATCCAGGAGGGAAGGGAGGAGGGATGAAAAGGTGGGGTGGTGGCAGAGGAAAGAGTTCTGATCAATTGTGAGGCCAATACTATGTCAAAGCCAAACAACTGAATAAAAGCTAAAACAACAAAAATGACAATCATGCTTTTATACTAGTAGACATCCCAGATATATTCAGCATAAAGTAAGAGAAGAAAGAGAACTGGTACTGTACCTAGTGGATATCCCAGATGATCAGAACTGGGGAATAAACACTAGGAGTTGTGTAGTATATATAGTATTGTACTCTATGGCAGGCATATGGACTAGCAAAGGCTGTGCAGTAGAGATAATAATAACAACTGATCAGAAGGAGGATGACTGATGTCCACAGTAAGTGTGGGAATGATTAGTGATACTCCACAGCAGTCATGAGAAAGCTGAGTGAGCATCTGCAGTAACAGTGAGAAAAAGAGTCATAAGTACTTCATAAGCAGGCCAATCAGAGATAGGATGACCAGCACATCATCAGCCAATAAGGAAAGCATAACCATGAGAATTGCTTCAATAGATCAGGAGCAATTGTAAGATATGTAGTGATTGAGGTATAAGAAAAATAGGAAAAATGAAGAGAAAAATAAGAGAAATAATAGTGGCCTGACATGTAGGAGTACTGTTGTGTGTGTACAGTATAAGGCCAGGAAGGAAACTCTATCTTAGTCATAATATGTCAACACAACTAATCCTGTTATCATGTGTGGGATGAAGCACATTGACATTAGACACCACTACATTCATCAGTGTCTTTCTTCTAATTCTATTACTGTACAATATCTCCCTTTGTCCCTGATTACTACTGATATCCTTACCAAACTGCTTCCCCTTTCCTCCTATGTCACAAACCACAAGAACTCTAGACATTCTCCTCTCACACATGGCCTGCACTCAATAGTAAGGACTCATCTTTCCCTTATAGTACTTTAGTATTTACATACTAGAGTGTGAGCTTAGTGTGAGGCCAACACAATGTCAAAGCCAAACAACTGAAGGAAAGCTAAAAACAAAAAGGACAATCACACTCCAACTAGCAGATATCCCAGATATATAATCAGCTAAGTAAGACAAGAAAGAGATTAGAAGGTACTGCACCTAGCAGATATCCCAGATGATCAGAACTGGGGATAAAATGCTAAGTGGACTATGAGACTGGAGTCTGCATATATCCCTAAAGGTGGGAGACTGGGCGCACTCAACTAAAGATCACTCAATAGAAGAGGAAATCCAGCCATAACTAGCTGGAGTATATTCAGCTATACTACAGCTATCTATATACTCTAAGAGATTGTGCACGGACCAGCGCAGTACTCTAGGGCAGACACTACAGTACAATACCACAGTAAGTAATGGAACATGCCAAAGGCACATGCTATGACCTCATAGTCTAGACCAGAGGAATGTAAGTAGAAATGATTAGATGTAGATAAGATAAGATAAAAGATAAGATGATCTAATCTAATCATAATCAAAGGAAAACATAAAAGAAAATGAAAAGAAATAAAGAGATAAATGCACCAAATCATGGTGCCTGACATGGACTATACTATATATACTACTCTGAAGAGTGCACAGACCATGCTGTACAGTATAGGGCTGGAGAATGAGAAAGTACAGTAATGATGTCATACCTAATAATAGAGGGGATGCATAAGTGCTGACTGAGGCTCCACAGTAACTGTGGGAGTGATTGGTGATACTCCACAGCAGATGTGAGAAGGATTGGTGAGCATGCACAGTAAGAGTGAGAAAAGGAAGTATAACTAAAGATAGAACAGGCTGATTGGAGATCAGATGACATATGCATCATCAGCTGATAAAGACAAACAAATGGAATGTGTGACTGTGGGAATCTCTTTGATAGATCAGGAATGATTATAAGATCTATGACAATAGAGGCATAAGAAATATAGAGAAAAATGAGGAAAAATAAGAGGAAAATAGAAGTGGCCTGACACTTAGCTCCAGGTACTATAAGCTGTCTTTCTTCCTTTTTTATCTTCTTTTATTTATTATAACATTTACTTGCTAAGGACTATCACTATACATTCAGCAAGGACTCATCCTTTCATCTTTATTTGTCTTTGTTTATTCTCTTGTTTCATTCACACTGGTGGCTACTTTACTTAGTCTACTATGGACATGTCTCAGGTCACATGATCTTGTTGATTGCTGCACAATTATCATTGATTTGTGAACATTAATTACTTTTGCTATTCTTAGAACTCCAGTTTTGTATAAATAGTTGAAAGCTTGGTGGTCTTAAACCCCAGCCTTGTTGCCCACCAAAGTAACCATGGAGTCATGAGTCACAAAATCAGCATTTGGTGTGATCAGTGCTTTTCTGTTTTCACTCATCCATTATAGTATGATACTTTATTTGTCATGTACAGACTCCACCTCATTTCCAATCATCCCTATGATCAACCCTGCACTGTAAATTTTCTGTTTTGCTTTGTTGTGCTCCAGTCTTGGAGCTAGACTTGTATTTAGATGGCTTGTCATCTGTCAGAAAAGAATAGATTTTCCCTGCCCCTGATTTGTTTCCCTTCTCCCATCTGAGCCAGATAGTGAAAAAGCACTCTCTACTCTTCCTGACACATGTCTCACAAGAAAGTGCATGCACTGCTAAGAGTGGCCTATTGGACAGTCTTAGGGAAGGTCAGTGATGATACTCCTGGTAATGAGGGAGTGGATACATGTTTAATATGCATAATAGATGTTTGAGGATCCAGAGTAATGAGTTTAGGATGTCTTAGTGACACTTATAGTGACTTAGAGATCTTAGACTTAGTTCTTTAGAAGGTGAAGTGAGGTTGTAGTGAGCTTAAGTCAAGTGCAGTAAAGGAGAATCCCTAGATTGTGAAGTTGACAAGACTGGGGTTTAAGACCACCAGTTTGTCAACTATTTATACAAAACTGGAGATCTAACTACAGTAAAGTTGTGCAGCAATGTGCAGTAAGTATGTGTCCATGTGATATAAGTAGCTCTGCCACAAGCATGAAATGAACAAGGTATAAACAAGGATAAATAAGAATGAGAAAAGGGAGTCCTTGCTAATTGTATAGTAATAGTCCTTAGCAAGTAAATGTTATAATAATTAAAGAAAGATAAAAGGGAAAAGATAAGTCTTGATATAGTACTTGGAGCTAAGCTCACACTTAAGTATGTAAATACTTAAGTACTATAAAAAGAGAAAGGAAATGAGAGTCCTTACTAAGTAAAGTGGAGCTAAGCTCACACTTGTAGTAATAATACTACACTTTACTAGTAAGTAAGATAAAAGAAAAGAAAAAAGAAAGAAAAAGAAAACTGTTACAAGGTGCCAAAGCAAGTGCCTCGTAACATGCACCTCATAGGTCACATTTATTATTGCATTGCATTCTCCATTATTCCTCTAGTCATGTGTACAGTGTTGCATTTCCATTGTATTTCCTCACTATCACACAGTCACATTGCATTATTGCATTACTCACCCTAAACTACTAACTCTCTTTCCTTTGGTGTCTATGGGATCTTACAGCATGCACCCTTCAGCATTTGTTGTGGTCACAATTGTAGATTCCTCTCTCACATGTCCACAGCACCTATCACTGCACTTATCAATCTTCTACTACACTTCTCATTCCCCTGCAGCTCTCTCTCTTTCCATCACTGCATCATGGCACTTGCTGTGTCCATTACAACTTACTTGCTGCAGTCATGCTCACTGCATCTTCCCCATTGGGGACTGTCTGTTACTGCTTATATAATCTATTTGTAGTTGTTTGCCATAGCCTGTGTTCACACCTTTAACATTGTGTTGCCTGATGCTCGATCCCCTTATTTATGTCATGTCCATTGATGTGGATGCACTGGCAGTTGTTATAGTCTCTGCACTGCTTACCAGTGGTGTCCATATGTCTTTTCCACACATGACTGGCAACAAAATCACTCATTCCTCTTTTCATCCTTTTGTTCTGGTACAGGATCACTTGCAATTTTGGATGATACCCTCTGGACTTTTATAATCTTCTACCATGCAGGCTCAAATTAGCCCCCATGCATTTCATCATTCCATTGCCACACAACTATCATCAGTTGAACCTAAGACTTGCAAAGTCTATGGTGCTGGCCTGTTACATTTCATGCAGTATTGTGACACATTTTGGGTGTCAAAGTTGATCATATGCCTGTGTCTGATGGCATTCTCAGTGCTTTTGCTTCCAGTGGTGCAGTGAAGGTCACACACAGATCTGTTGACCAGCAGATTGCTGGTTTGTGGCTCTGGCACAATATCAATGGCACTTCTTGGTTTTGTGGTAGTATTCTTAAACAGGCTTTACGTGGTGTGTGGAAGGTTGCTCCCAGCTCACCTGTGCCCTAGTTGACTAATCACACATGATCACCTCTTAGCCTTACTGGCAAGACTTGACTTCAACAACTCCTCTGATGCCACTGTCTGGGCTGTGGCAGCAGTCACCTTTTGGAACTGCTGTCAGTATGTATGGCACATCTGCAAGTGCTTTGTCTTGCTGATTTGTCCCTGACAGTCTTGTGGAACTGCTACTCACACATGGTTCTGACTTTGATGCACAACACCATATGTCATGGTCATCTCCCATTATGTCAGGATCGTCAAGCCTACGGCGGACATCCGTAGTGTGAGACCACCGACTCCTGACATATCCCTGCTCTCCTTTGGAGAGACTTACCAGGAGCTGCCCTGGATCTAAGCCCAAGGGATGAGGAGACTCAGACTATAGAAGAGGGGATGGAACCAGCTGTAACAAGCTGGGGTCTATTCGTCTAGCTACCTATCTACTTATAGTACTGGAACATGCACATGGACCAGGCGCAGTACCTAAGGGCAGGTCTACAGTAACTAGAGGCGCAGCATGTGTGGGAACACAGCTTACAGATGTGCAGCAGCTGTGGGAACGATCCCCGAGAAGACCATAACAACTGTAAGTAAGATATCTAATAAGATGAGATAAAAGATAAGATGAAGATCTTATCTTATCAGATGATCTAAAGGAAAACAATAAAGAAAGAATAAAAGAACAGTAGGGAATAAAGTCAGCGATAGGAGTCTGACACATTACACATGGTTGTACCCATGATGGTCATCCTTTCCTGACATTGCACATCCCTTTCTCCAAAACCACTGGCATGTTGGGAGCCACCATTTCCATCACCAAATTTTCTTTCAGTGTTCCATCTTGTCTGTATGCTGCATGGAAGTACCACATGAAGATCAATGGTTTAGACACACCCACCTCTATACCCTTCTTCTCCTTTCATGAGGATGGCACCTTTGTTCCTCTGATGAAACCTTTATTCTTAGCTTGCTGTCATGCTGTCTGGCAGGTGACAGGATTTTCTTGACTTTACAGTTGTCATAGCTTTTGTATTGGTGGTGCCACCAAACTCTTATTATGCAGTGTACCTCCTGACATTGTTGCCAAACAGGGTTGCTGGTGTTCTGATGCCTTTCCTCTGTATTGGCACAAGATCAAATGTGTTCTTCTGCTGTTCATTTCTCATGCTTTTCCACCTCTGACTCTTCTCATCTTATTGCTGTGAAGAGCAGCATATTGGGCAGTCTTAGGGAATTGGTGATTGAGTACTGGTAATGTGATAGTTCAGATATACATTCCTGATCAATGAGATAGTGATGAGAATGATAGTTCTGATGACTATACAAGGATCCAGAGTGAGTATAGGATGTCTTCATGACACTTACTGGCTTAGAGGTCTTAGACTTAGTGCTTGGAGTTTGTGAAGCAAATTGTAGGCAAGCTTACAGTGACTTCCAAAATTGATTTAATATTTTACAATTTCTCATTGTTTGCTGATTAACTCAGGAACCAGAACAAATAAGACCAAAGTGGAAGTTGATGTCTGAAACTAGAATATCAGGGCTATACATTGGAAAATGAATCACATAATTTGCTTCAGTATCCATGGAGATACAGACAGTTCAATCTAGAATGTCATTGAATCAATTTTGTAACTGGTTGTCAGAACTGTCAAAGTCTGACAGATCTGTCAAACTTTGACAGGTATGTGATTGACAGATGGTTGCCATGGAGATTGTATCTTAGCAACCACTTCAACTGAAGTTATTTAAGCACTGCCAACCCACTCAATGCTTTTCAATTCTCCCATGCACTCCATCTCCTCTGCTCAGAAGGAAAACATCATTGCTCTAGCCAGCAATGGTTAATCCACTCATAAAATTGCTTCCTCTCTGGGTGTTAGCCAGCCTACAGTTGTCAGGGTCCTCCAAAGCCTCCTTCCCAACCATCAGTCACCTCATTCTGGCCATCCTTCCAAGCTCTCTGCCACCTTCTGAATGTGCTATCATTACACAAATCACCACAGGAAAGGTTGCCAATGCTGTCCAGGCCACAAAACACATCAATTCCATCATCCCCAACCCTGTTTCCTCACAAACTGTGCACTGAGTTCTTAAACAACATTCATTGAAGGCTGTAACAAAGAAGAAAAGCCACTACTCTCTGCAGGACATTGCAAGAAACACTTAGCCTTCATTTTGATGTATTGACTTTTCTCATACATTTTCATTTGGCTTCTCTCTACAATGCACTTGGCACACTACTTACATACTTATTACCATACATGCATCTCACCCCTCAGACTACCCACTCCACACTACACTCCAGGATGACACATGTCCTGCTACATATGGTAGTCCTTGTTCTCTATGCATACACTCTCTGACTTACTTCCACATTATAAGATGGGACTACTACTTTACAACCTCCTCAGATGTCTCACTTGTAGTCTGATGCACTTGAACCACATTGCCTCACTCTACTGTGCTTGCAACTTCTTACCCACCTTGCTGCAGTCATGTGACTGCCCACCTCTCTGGCCCTTTTGGGCTTCTCATATCTAGTCTCCATGATTTACATTGTAGCTGCTGTTGTTTTCCATAACCTGCATGTACAGGTTATGGGCCCTGCCCAGCACATGGGAAACAATGCAACATGTATCCTCAGTTACAACAGCATCATGGTCATCACCATATCCTTAATACCCACAGTCTCTGCCACCAACCTACCCAAGATAATGATACCACCACTCGAAGGTAGCTCAAACTACAAATGCTGGTCCATGTCAGGCCGCTATTATTTTCCCTATTTTTCTCTTCATTTTTCTCTATTTTCTTATGTCTGTATCATCATAGATCTTACAATTGCTCCTGATCTATAGAAGCGATTCTCACGGTCACATACTCTTTCTCTTTGTATTTATCGGCCAATGACGCGTATATCATCCAATCTCCGATCGGCCCATTCTATCTTTAGTTATGACTCCTTTTCTCACACTTACTGTGTATGCTCACCAATCTCTCTCACACCTGCTGTGGAGTATCACCAATCACTCCCACAGTTGCTGCAGAGCCTCAGTCAGCACTGACACATCCCTTCTATTATTAGATATGACATCATTACTTTACTTTTTCATTCTCCAGCCCTATACTGTACTGCATGGTCTGTGCACATTCTAGAGTACTATATATACATAGAACTCCTGGCGGTTTATTCCCCAGTTCTGATCATCTGGGATATCCACTAGGTACAGTACTCTCCTCTCTTCTCTCTCTCTTACTATATGCTAATATATCTGGGATATCCACTAGTCTAAGCGTGATTGCCCCTTTTGTTGTTTTAGCTTTTCTTCAGTTGTTCGGCTTCGACATAGTGTCGGCCTCACAGTCCACACTCATATCCAGCGCCCTCATCATCCTTCAACTCTGGTATGCCATAGATGATGGAGCTCCAGTCCCCATATATGAAGAATTCATTTACGAGCCAGCAACTGACACCAAACCAGAGTGATATCACTACAGAACCATCATAAAGAACCAAGACAAAATCAACAAATACAATGAAGATGGCCAAATGTGCAACGTGTATCTAAGGCTGTATGTGGGACCTTCCACCTGTTTGCACAGGTTATGGCAGGCAACTATGAGCAGCAGCAGGGTGCAGAGATCCTCCCAACATGGGAGGTATGTGAGTATCATTACTGCAGCAAGTAAGGTGAGGTGTGGACAGTAGGTGGGTGCCACGACGCAAGTGTAGGAGCTGCAGGGGAAGTGAGGAGATGTAACAAGAATGTAGGAAGTGACGGTACTCACTCAGTGTTTGTAGGACAACAACTGAGGAGATGTATAGTAGGTATGCATCTTATATAGTGAAGAAGAGTAAGGTTGAAGAGGAGACACAATCCTAAAGTACAAGGATGCCTATGTATGTGAGGGATGCGCATTGTCCAGAGTAAGTGTGGTGTGGGGAAGTGATGGTGTAGTGTGTAATGGTGATGTGCAGGGGAAATGCCGAATGGAAATATGTGTAAAGGATAAGTGGTAACTGACGTACTGCATGATATTCAACACCCCCGACCACCACATTGACCCACTTGGTGATGCATGTGACAACTGGCACAAACTCAAAGAAGAATACAGAACAAAAAGCACTATATCAACCTTCCATGCACTCTGATCCTTTCAGGAATTCAAATTCAATGATGCCACACCATACAGAAAACAGATGGAAGACCTACAGCTGGTGTGCATTGAACTCATGGAGGCCAGAAAAATGGTAACAGACAATGACTTGGCATTGGTCCTACTCATGGGCCTCCCCAGCTCCTGGAGCAACATCATCTCAGCTTTTCTTGCAACTCAGCTAAAACTCTTCAATATAGACAGTGACATTGTACAAAAAATCATCACTGAAGAATATGACAGGCTAGACAAAGATGAACATGCAATCCTCTCTTCTGTGCAGCATGTGCACACCTTCACTCCTTACAACAACTTGGGTTCAACCTCATCACCCAACTCTGTATCAACTTCATTTTCCTCCAGTTTCACCTCTTGTGGAAAGCCCAAACTTAATCATTATACCTGCACAAAATGTGGTCCTGGAGGACACAGCAACAACTTCTGCTGGATTTTGCATCCAGAGAAAGAGTAGGAGAAAGGTTCTGGATCTAATGCTAAGTCTACAGTCACTACTGCCATTGCCAAAACACCTCCTGTACCCCCAGACATTTCTATTAGTTCACTTAACATGATGGGAGGGAAATCCTCAACTTTGTTCTATTTCAATGCATGTGGAAACTGGATGTTAGACAGCAGTGCAAGCAATCATATATCTCCTCACCCTGCCAACTTTGTGCCAAACTCAGTACAAAACAGCCAAGGCCTCATCCACCTCAGAAATAACACTACAATCCCATATCTTGGATATGGCATAGTCCAAGCAACAACTGCAGTTGACAGATGACTTGAAAACATAATGCTTTCACATGTACTCTATGCACCAGAAGCAGCCAGACATTTTGTACCTATCTCACAACTCACTAACAAAAATCTGACAGTCATCTACATAGACAACAAATGCTGAATCTCCATGAAAAATGCAATTACACATGCTGTTGGACACAAATGTCATGGTACATACTGGCTGAATCTCACCATAACCTCCTCATCACACCTTGCCTTGCTATCCACCATCAAACCCTCATATGCAACCTGGCACATGCACTTTGCCCACTCCTCTCACACTGTCCTCAGAAAACTCCAGACAACAGACACTGTGACCAGATTTGACATGACAGATACAGAGACTAATCTATGTTGTTGCACAGGATGTGCTGCAGGAAAACTTGTGTGATGTCCATTCCACATCTCAACCAAACATGCCAGCCACCCCCTTGACCTCATTCACAGTGACATCATCAGCCCCATGCAAACCAAATCCATTCAAGGGTCCACTTACTTTGTGTCATTTATAGATGACTTCTTGGGCCTGGGCATTGCCTACACACTCACCTCCAATGATGGCTTCTCACATGCCCTCACCACTTTCCTTGCATGGTCTGAAACTCAGTCAGGCAAAAGGCTAAAAACCCTGCACAGTGACTGTGGTGGTGAATATGTCAATGCAACCATATGAAGTATTTTCAAACAGAACAGTACAGTCCACAACCTCACTGCCCCATACTCACCACAGCAAAACAGGTGCACAGAGCACTGGAACCATACAGTGGCTGAGTCCACACTCTCATTGTTGCATGGTGCATCTGTTTCCAGGGGGTTCTGGGAGTATGCTTTACAGACTGTGATACATGTCTACAACTGCACACCCCAACATGCATGGAACTGGACTACACAACAACTGTGGACACAGACATGTGCCTGATGTGTCTTACCTGCAGGCCTTTGGTTGTCTCACCTACATCAGACCACCTACTGAAAGGTGGACCAAGCTAGACCCAAAGGCTACACCAATGATATTCATTGGATATGAGTCCAGCTTGAAGGCCTGGCAATTCTGGAATTGAATGATGCATCATGTCATGATCTCACATAATGCTGTGTTCAACAAACTGACATTTCCTCTCCATCCACAACCACCTCCAGCCAGAACTTCTCCACCACTGTCACTCCTGCCTCAGCCCTCCAGCTTGAGCAACTCCTCACAGTCTGACTCAGATGACAACAACTCAGACTATGATGCACCAGTCACACATCCTGCAGCTCCTGTGACCCCAGCTGCTATAGCAACTGAAGATGCACCAACCACTGCTATCCCTACTCCAACTCTGCCACCAGCACCACCTGCAACACCCTCATCACCACCATGCATCTATGGCCCCACATTGCCTGTCACACCCCCCTCAGTTGCTCCTCCAGTCCCAACTCAAATGCATGCAACACAATTTTCAGACCACACACCAGGAGTTGTCATCCCTTGAACAGGATACAATGCTGATACAGGATGTGGCCATGCATGTTGCACAGTTCTGTTGGGCAAGCCAGAACCCATCTCCACTACACTAAGCCCCATCACTCCCACACCTCCACCTTCATCTCCAACCAGTGCCCCAGCACCTGTGGAACCTGCTACACCTACACCACCACCTTGTCACTCCACCCACATCACACAATGTCCCACATGCTACAGCAACAGCACCTATGGGGAACATGTGTACACCAACATTCTGCAAGACTTGTCTGATGATGACAACTTTCAAACACCCAGCACTGGACCATCACTATCCACACTCCTCACTGCTGCTGCTACCTCCAGAGACCCCCTCACACTACAGGAAGCATGCGCATTGCCAAATGCTGCTGAGTGGGATGAGGCATGCCAATATGAATTAGCCATGCTCAACAATATGGGTACATGGACACTCACCAACTTACCACTGGGATGCACAGCTATACCCACTAAATAGGTATTCAAACTCAAGAACAATGGTCAATATCACACATGGCTTGTCATGAAAGGTTTTAAGCAGGTACATGGAGTTGACTATGAAGAAGTATTTTCCCCAATCACATGGTTTGAATCACTTCAATACCTCTTTGCACTCATGGCCACACATGACTGGCATGTCCACTCAATGGACATTAAGAGCACGTTCCTCAATGGAGACATTGAGGAAGAACTTTACATGGTGCAACCACATGGCTTCAAAATTCCTGACCTTGCCAACAAAGTGTGTCACCTCCACAAGTCAATTTATGGACTGAAACAAGCTGCACAGCTGTGGAACAAAAAGATGGACAACTGCCTTGGCACTCTGCACCTCAAATGCCTCCAATCTGACACTGGCCTCTATGCCAGGCAGTCAAGTGAGTCATTCCTGTTTCTAGTGCTGTATATAGATGACATAACTATATTCAGAAGCAACCTCACAGAGGTTCTCAAGCTCAAGCACACTCTCACAGCTGCATTCAATATGACAGACTTAGGAGAGACCATGACATACCTAGGACTCAAAGTCACTCACAATCACACACACCAATCACTCACACTCTGCCAATCATGATATGTCACCAGCATTGCTGCATGTTTCAGAATGACCAGCTGCAACCCCATGTCTACTCCTTTGCCCCAAGTGTCACAGTTCATCCCATTCAAAGGCATCACCAGCACTGCTTCCCACTCCATATACCAACAAATTGTCAGGTCCTTGATGTATGCCACAATTGTATCTCAACCCAACATCACCTTTGCAGTCAACACCTTGGCATGGTACTCCATTAATCCCATGCTGGAACACCTGTCCATAGCCAAGCACATCATCCACTACCTCACAGGCACCACCTCCATCAGGCTGAAGTATGATGATACTTGCCCTGGGATCCTCAAAGCATACTCTGACTCTGACTGGGCCTCATCCATCACCAACCCCTGCTCCATGGGGGCCTTTGTATTCACACTCCATGGTGCTGCCATCTTGTGGTCCTCTCACCACCAGCAAATTGTGTCAATGTTATTAACAGAAGCTGAGTACATTGCACTGTCTCAGGCCATGATGCAGGCTGCATGGTACTGTAACATCACACAGGAACTCCATGTCCCCATCTCCTTGCCATTGTCCCTCTTCAGTGACAACAAGGGATCTATCAACTTGGCCAGCAATCCCATCATCAGCAAGGGCATGAAACACACCAACCTCAAGCATCACTACATCCAGCAATGCATCAAGCAGTGCCTGATCTTGCTGTGTCACACTCCATCTGCTTCCATCATCATGGACTGTCTGACCAAATTGCTGCCACACACCACATTCAAAGCACAATGCACCACTCTTGGCCTCATCATTGTCACTGCACCAAACATGGGGGGGTGTTGACTTTTCTTGTATGTACCACTATATTTTCATTTGGCTTCTCTCTACAATGCACTTTACACACTACTTACATACTAATTCTTATTACCATACATGCATCTCACCCCTTGGACTACCCACTCCACATTACACTCTGGGATGATGCATGTCCTGCTACATATGGTAGTCCTTGTTCTCTATGCATACACTCTCTGCCTTAACCTTACTTACTTCCACTATATAAGATGGGACTACTACTTTACAACCTCCTCAGATGTCTCACTTGTAGTCTGAGTGAGTATCCTTCCTTCCCATCTATAACTTGTTCTTACCTCTACCCTGCAGCACACTTGAACCATGTTTCCTTGCTCTACTGCACTTGCAACTTCTTACCCACCTTGCTGCAGGTCTGTTACTACCCTCTTTCTCAGACATCTCACTTGTAGTCTGATGCACTTGAACCACATTGCCTCACTCTACTGTGCTTGCAACTTCTTACCCACCTTGCTGCAGTCATGTGACTGCCTGCCTCTCTGGCCCTTTTTGGCTTCTCATATCTAGTCTCCATGATTTACATTGTAGCTGCCATTGTTTTCCATAGCCTGTGCATACATGATGTACCAAAACTGGACTGTAGAGGACTGGAAGAGGATTATTTGGTCAGATGAGACCAAAATCAACAGAATTGGATCAGATGGAAAGCAGTGGGTTTGGAAGCAGGTTGGCCAGGGGCTGATTGATCATGAGGTGCAGGGCACAGTGAAGTTTGGAGGTGGAAACATCTTGGTATGGGGCTGTATTGGTTGGGAGGGAGTTGGAAGACTTGCAGAGGTTGAGGGGAAGATGAATGCAGATCAGTATGTGAGTATTTTGGAGGACAACCTACTGCCCAGCCTGGAGGAATCAGGGTTTTCTGCCAAGGATGTCATTTTTCAACAGGATAATGACCCCAAGCACACCTCCAAAAAGGCCACCAAATGGTTTTGAAGACAATGATATCAATGTTCTGGACTGGGCTCCACAGTCTCCAGACATAAACCCCATTGAACATCTGTGGCAACATATCAAGCAACAGCTGGGGGAGTATTCAACAATGCCTAAAGGATTTTGGGAGATTTGGGAGAGACTGGCAGAGGTGTGGAATGAAATTCCACCAGAGGTGTCAGAGCTTGATTGGAAGTATGTCTAGAAGACTTGAAGCAGTAATTAAGGCCAAGGGAGGTCATACAAAGTAGTAGAATTCCTGGTTTGTGGTTTTTTGACAGGTAGTTACAAAATTGATTCAATAATACCCTATATTAAGCTGCTTATATCTTCATAGATACTGATCCAAATTATGTAATTGTTTTTAAATGTATAGCCCTGATGTTCTAGCTTTAGGCATCAATGAACACTTTGGTCTTATTTGTTCTGGTTCCTGATTTAATCAGCAAACAATGAGAAATTGCAGAACATTGAATCAATTTTGGAAGTCACTGTAGGTCAAGTGCAGCATAGGAGAATCCCTAGATCATGAAATTGACAAGACCAGGGTTTAAGAGTGCCATTCTTGCAGCTACTTATACTAAAGACAGGTCCTAAAAATAGTTTGACAATATAAAGTTCACAGATCAACAATGATTGTGCAGCAACCAATGAGATCTTAAGATGTGTCCATAGTCAAGTAAGCTAGGTAGAGTAGCCATGAGCATGAGTGAGATAAGAGATAAGTAAAGACAATCAAGGACAAAAATAGGGCAAGTCCTTGTTAATTGTATATGCTAAGAGCGGCCTATTGGATGGTCTTAGGGAAGGTCTAGAATGTTACTCCTGGTAACCAAGGTTTGGATATTGACTTGATGAACGTAATAGAGGTTCCGGATGACGATGAAGAGTGGGATTAACGAGATGGTAGTGAGGATGATTCCACCAATAATGATACGAGGATCCAGTTTGACTTTAGCGTAAGATGTCTTAGTGGTTTTTCAGAGTTCTTAGACTTAGTTTTAGAGAGGAGTGAGGTTATAACGAGCTTAGGTCAAGCGCAGTAAAAGGAGAATCCCTAGATTGCGAAGTTGACAAGACTGGGGTTTAAGACCGCCAGTCTGTCAACTTTTATACAAACTAGTGATCTAACTATAGTACAGTTGCGCAGCGTTGCGCAGTAAGTACGCGTCCATGTGATATAAGTGGCTCTGCCACAAGCGCGACCTGAACAGGAGATAAACAAAGGTAAATAAGAGCGAGAAAAAGGAGTCCTTGCTAATTGTATAGTAGTAGTCCTTAGCAAGTAAATGTTAATATAAAGAAAGAAAGAATGAAAGGAAAATAAATAATGTCTAATATAGTACCTGGAGCTAAGCTCACACTTAAGTATGTAAATACTTAAGTACTATAAAAGAGAAGAGAAAGGATAAGTCCTTACTAAGTAAAGTGGAGCTAAGCTCACACTTGTAGTAATAATACTACACTTTACTAGTAAGTAAGATAAAAAAGAAAAAGAAAAGAAAAAAAGAAACCGTTACGAGGTGCCAAAGCAAGTGCCTCGTAACAGTATAGTGATAGTCCTTAACAAGCAAATGTAAATAAATAAAGAGAGAAAAGAAAGGATTGTATACACAGGCATGGGCAGACAAGTTTCAGAAAGTACCAAAAGGCAAGACAGATGTATAATGTCCCCAAGGAAGGGGGTGTGGCAGACATGCTGCAGTGGAGTAAGTGTGTGTGAACATGATGAGTGCCACAGCACAAGAGAGTAGATAGCTGCAGGGGGTGTGAGAAGATGGTAAGAATAAGATAGCATGGTAAAAAGGTCATACTCACTTAGACAAGAGGTAAGATGTCTGAGGAGTAGTAGTGTATATGTGCTATCTTATATAGTGGTTGAGAAGAGAGTTCATGCAGAGATAGAAAGTGTGTAGAACAAGAGTTGCCAAATGTGGAAGTGGGGCATGCATCATATGAACATAGTCAGTGGGGCCTGTGTTATTGAAATGCACAGTTGAACACTCACAAGATGACATGTTTGTCCTACAGGGGGG
>QLPN01001528.1:68852-98930 GCA_003314395.1 Albatrellus ellisii
GGGGGGGGTAAAAGGTAGGGCAATTGCATGTGGGCATACAAAAAAGTAGCTACTTTATATATCCTAGACCCTGCATCCACACTGCACCTGCACTGTGAGATCACATAAGCTTGCATGGACCACACTTGATCTCCAACATGTGTGTGAGTAGAAGGAAGTTCATGGTGTAATGAGTACATGTATGTGATGTAAGTGTATAGTAGGGAGGTCATGTGAGCAGATGAGGAAAAAGTCAAACAAAAAGAGTGCATACATTTCAACAAGGATAAGATGCCTTACAGCACTTGGAGTTAAGCTCACAGCTTAGTATGTAAATACTATGCTCTAATAGTAAGTAAGATAAAAGAAAAGGAAAACCATTACAAGGTGCCAAAGCAAGTGCCTTGTAACAATTGCCACCATGGACAACTTCTCTCATACTCATTCTCAGTCACATTCTCTTTAATTGGTCCCCTTCTCCTGTGTTGGTGGTTAATATCATGGTTTGCATCACTTGCTCTGGTGTGAATAGTGTTGATTTTTCACTACCATACAACACTGAGCACACTGATACATTTTGAGTATGCCTTACTTCTAACTTATCTTCTCTTATCTTATCCAATCTCATCTTATCTCATCTCCTTCATCACTGGTCACATACTGTGCCAGTATTTCACATTTTTGGGCTCCTCTCTAATCTTATTTCACCCTCACTATATCTACTGCATCATTCTGTCATACCACCTCAGCACTCTAGCAACTTGCTGAGTATCTCTCAATATTGCATACACTCCTGTTTGCATATGCTATCTCTTTATACTCAGATGTGGTCACATGACCCAATGCTCTTGCTCTTTTGGGCTTTAGCCCTAATCATTGGAATCATATGTTTCAGGCTTGTTACCTGCCCATCCTATCACATGGTCTTGTTGTTGTCCACTGCCCTACCCAGATTTCCTCAAGCTCTTCTGTTCCACCTTCATGCCAGGGTAATCAAGGTATCCCACCCCCCAATGGTGTCACACCTGGCTCTGCCATACAGCCACATTAGGTACACATATAGTCAGACCATCCACTCCCATCCCTTCTGTGATCTCCTCTGGCAATCATAACCTCTCTCCTACCAATCCACCAGAGTGCTTGGATCTTCTTCCAGTGGTGCAGATGCTGACTGATGGTACCTTCAATCTGACTGTATGACAATCACAATGTGATATCCAAGGCTGCTATGTGACTTCTGGCTGTCTTACCAGCCAATCAACAAGCCTCAATGCAACTAGTGTAAAAACCTATTACATTGCAACATTGAGTTATAAAGCATCATCTGTGAAAGTATGCATAACTTGTTGCAACAGAGATAGTACTCTATATATCTACAGATGAAGTTCAATTTACAGACCAACCCCAATGTACAGACCAATCCCAATTATCTCTCCAGCTGACACATTACCTTATCTATCTACAGACCAATGCCAATTTCCTCTCCAGCATTAAAGTAAAGCAATATTGCATTGCAACATTCTTCACCAATGTCCCTGTCCTGCCCCCATCCCTATTGATCATTAGTGGCTGTCACCTAGGAAAACCCATACCAATATCAATGATGGTATGCAGTAGTATTGTCAGTTACAAATAGATAGAAGGACTGAAGAGAACACCTCTTCAACTGTGAAAACACAAAGAAAAATAGAAATATCAACTGGATGGTTACTACTGTAGACTGGAAAACCAATAGACTCATACCCATACCCAGGCACACCCATTGGCAAAGCCTGTGCAGGTGCATTGTACTGACAATAGTCACTACTCATATATGTCTCTGTCCATCAAACCAGGAACTCTGCACCTATGAAAGAAATGATTGTCAGAAAATAAAAGAGAAAATGGTAATCAACATTGTCAAAGCATTTGAGTGTAAATGCATAATAATAGAAGACCATGACTGTACAGCTAAAGTGTCGAAATTTGCTTCTACTTTACAACACTGGACATACTGTCTAAGCCACTATTTTCACATTGACTCATTTATCATTATTAGACTCTTATCTTTCCCTTTTTGGAACATCTCCTAATTCTCTATGATTCAGACTCCTCTCCAATTTCAAGTCCTCTTTACTATATCTTCTCTGCTTCTTCACCATACTACCTCAGCACTTCTACTCCTGCTGAGGTATGTAACTCTTTGAGCACTCCCCATCATCTATCTGACAACTACCTGGCTTGGCATAGTCACTCTGCCTTTCTGTGTACTGCTACTTTTGTGTGTGCCTCTTTCTGATCTCACAGCATGGGTGCAGTGCAGATGCAGGGTCTAGGATATATAAATTAGCTACTTTTTTTGTATGCCCACATGTGATTGCCCTACCTTTTATCCCCCCCCCCCCTGTGGGACAAATGTGTCATCTTGCAAGTGTTTGACCATGTATTTCAACATCCCTATGCCTGTTTCAACATAAAGTACCTAGCCTACTTGCAGACACAATGATTGTCATGGATATAGTATCATGATTCAATGCAGAAAAAACATAGCCTGAACATTCTGCCCAACATGTTATTGTTTAAAAGGATGGTATGAACATAACCCACCAAGAGGTTTGCAAAACATCAAGATAGACTAAATACCTGCTGGATTGAATTATCAACTAATAAGACATGATTATAGTTGTAGATATATATAGCAACAGAGAATAAAAGGAAACAATGATAGATGTAAACAGAAGTGTGTGAACAATAGGCACAAAATAGATAATTCTGTTGACAGAGCACATACCTGTGATGTTGTAGGGAGGTTGAGGGCACCTATGTGAGTTGAGGATGGATGAAAGAAAGGAAAAAGAGGGCATGACATTCATCTGATGGTGTGCAGGAGGAATGTGTGGATGTCCACATAGTGGTGGCATGTGTGAGGTGGTGGCTGCACTGTTTGGACAGTGGCAGAGCAGGTGGGTAGATGGCCATGTGCTATTGACACAATGATGACATGGGCACAAGGGTGGGCAGAGGTAAAGGGATGTACAAATTGCCCATGTCATCTTGAGTGGACATGGGTGGTGAGCCAGCAAGTGGCCATGCTATGCTGGTATGGTGGCAGTGTGGTGTGGATGTGGGCAGGCATGTAGGGGGTCACACACTGTTGACACAGTGGCAATGTGAGCATGTGGGCAGGCACAGTATGCCTCAGACATTGGGAGGAAAGGGAAGGAAAGATGCACCAATCACTCATGTTGTCTTGAGTGGATGCAGGTGGGGCAGGTGGGCAAGTTGCTGCTCTGCACTGGTACAGCAGTAGTTGCTAAGAGTGGCCTATTGGTTGATCTTAGGGAAGGTTTGTGATAACTATACCCCTGGTATCAAGGTAGTTGTTATGCACTTGAACTGTGCAGTAAACATTCCTGATGATGATGAAGAGAGGGATCAACAAAATAGTGATGGGAATGATACTGCTGATGACTAAACAAGGATCCAGGGTGATGAGCTTAGGATGTCTTAGCAACACTTGGTGACTTAGAGATCTTAGACTTAGTTCTTAGGTATATGAGAAGAGAGTGATCTTAGATCAAGTGCAGTGTAGGAGAATCTCTAGATTGCAAAGTTGACAAGACTGGGGTTCAAGACCACCAGGCTTTCAACTACTTATACAAAACTGGAGTTCTAAAGATAGTACAAGTAGTTAAAGTTCACCGATTGCACAGCAATCAACAAGATCATGTGACTTGAGATGTGTCCAATGTAAGCTGAGTAAAGTAGCCACAAGTGTGAAGTGAATGAGAGATAAACAAAGATGAGATAAGACAAGTCCTTGCTGATTGTATAGTAATAGTCCTTAGCAAGTCAATGCTATGATAAATAAAATAAAAGATAAAGATGCTTTATAGATTTGGAGTAAAACTCACAGCACAGTATGTAAATACGGTAGTACTATAAAGCAAAGATATAGAGTCCTTACTATAAGTTGGAGCTAAGCTCACAGCTGTAGTTAGTACTATGCTTATAGTAAGTAAGAAAAAAGAAAAAAGAAAAAGAGGAAAAAAAGAAACCCATTATGAGGTGCCTAAGCAAGTGCCTTGTAACAGGTGGGATTGGGGGTGTACTTTTCACCCCACCTAGTACATGTATGTGGCAGTGGTGTGCATGTGCATGGACACAGATGGGGCAGGTGGGGAGCATGTGCTTTGGGACTGACATGATGGCATGGAGTGCATGGTGAAGTGCTTCAGTGTGCATGTGTATGGTGAGAGTGTGTGATTGAAGTTTGAGACAGTGGAGAGTTGAGACAGTGTTGTTGGCCATGGGGTGGAGGATGATCTTTAGACCTGGCTCAGGCCTGAGGAAGGGTGAGGTGCCAGGCAGGAAGCTGGTGTAGAAAGCATCAAGACAATGTGAGAAGGAAAATGGAGGATGTACCAATTGGAGAATCATCACTCACCATGTGCCCCAGTGGTGTGCCTGATGTCAGCCAGTTTGCAAATGCCATTGGCAATGGGAGGTGGTGGATCTGCCGCCACTGCATCAGCAATAAAAATATAAATTAAAATAAAATAAAAAAGCAGGGAAGAGAAGGTGACTGAAAAGACACAGCTACATCTGGTCCCACTTTGCGCTGCTCACAATCACAAACAGCTGTGCATCCACATTGAACCATGCACTGGTACAGCAGTCACATGGGTGGGTTGGGGGCCATGTATTACTGATACAGTGGCAACATGGCTGAACACTGCTTGTACAGCAGTGGCACAGGTGGTAGGAGACCACACACTATTGACACAGTCACAGCACGGGTATGTCAGTGGGCACAGGGGAAGGGATGTACCAATTGCCTGCATTGTCTTGAGTAGATGTGGGTGGTGAGTAAGCTGCCATGCTGCACTGGTACAGCAGCAGCATGGGAGGGAGGGAGGGTATGTGGCTGCAAGGCCAGATAGTCTATGGGGATAGCAAATGAGTCAGCTCCTGCATACAATCAGTTTTTTCTTATAATACAGAAGATAAGCAGCCAGGTGCATGCAGTGTGGGGGTAGAAGCTCAGGTGTGATGAGTAGCCTGTGGATGCAGTACATGACAGTAGTGAGCAGCCAGGACAATAAGTAACTACTCTGCAGTCAGTGTCAGGCCACTATTATTTCTCTTATTTTTCTCTTCATTTTTCCTATTTTTCTTATGTCTCTATCACTACAGATCTTATAATCACTCCTGGTCTATTGATGCAATTCTCATGGCTGCTGCAGAGTATAACTAATCTTTCCCACACTTACTGTGGACATTAGTCATCCTCTTTCTGATTGGTTGTTATTATTATCTCTACTGTGCAGCCTTTCCTAGTTCATATGCTTGCCCTAGAGTCCAGTACTATATATACTATATGACTCCTAGCATTTATTCCCCAGTTCTGATCATCTGGGATATCCACTAGTCTAAGCACAATCATCCTTTTGTTGCTTTAGCTTTTCTTCAGTTGTTTGGCTTCAACATAGTGTTGGCCTCACAGTCAGGGTGAGAACAATAAGAAGGATTCCACAGTAACAGTGAGAGAAACAGTCATAACTACTTCATAAGCAGGCTGACCTAAGACTGGATGACAGGCACATCATTGGCCAATAAAGACAAACAAAAGGAATGTATGACTGTGGGAATCACTTTGATAGATCAGGAGTGTTTGTAAGATCTATAGTGATAGAGGCATAAGAAAAATAGGAAAAATGAAGAGAAATATAAGGGGAATAATAGTGGCCTGACATCTAGAGTGATATAATGGTGGAACATTATAGAATATGTAAGGTGAATATGATAATGGATTGGGCAAGGGAGTGTCAATAAATGGTACCAATGAGGTGTTCCACAGATTGCTCACATGTGCAAGGAGCATACCCCAGGTGAAGTGGTAATGCTGTCTGTCAGGACATATTTTTCATTACAATTCTTTCCTATATTTTTACGTAAAATCCAAATACTTATATTGCTAAAAATCTGTTTATATCTAAGGATCTACAAATCAGATCTAACCAGATCTCATCTTAGACATTAGCTTGGTCTATCACACATATACGTGTTGGAAATATCCATGGTACTTGTTCAGCTTCGCTCTACCTACACATACACGTCTTCTTTACGTCCTACCAACACACACTCTACTTACTCACTTATCTCACAACCATGTCATAGAGTGCTCTAGACCGCTCTAGACCCAATTACACCACTTTACCCACATTTGTGTAGCACGTACTACACCCCCACATACAACCCCACATTACAGCGCCGCCTGAACTCAGTGCAGCACGCACTATATCTACTACGCCCCCCACTTTCTATAGCCCTACAACATTATCTACAAAATGTTGTACCACGTCGCCCCACTCTGCACCTTAGTGCGCACCACTTGCTACTATGCCCTAACCACCTATCTCTCTTTCTCTCTGTTTGGCTCGTACCTGCACTCACAATATGATTATTCATCAGGCCACTTACTGTATATCTATGACTACACTTCTCACATTGACTGTGCAACACTGCATATTACTTACTGATGCTGTGCATTGCTTACTGATACTTACCTTATTGATAGTGGGCAAATGCATGATAGAAGTGAAGGGAGTTTGTGATGCATGTGAAGAAATTTTCCCTGAGTGCAACAGCCATGAGGAGAGCAGTGAAGATGGTGGTGAGGAGATACATCCTCTGGTGACAAATGATGATCAGGACAGAGAGGGGGAGCTCTTCCCCATAGGTGTGAGGTGCACACTTTGAATAGCAAGGTCACAAGAGTACAAGGAGGAAAGGAGGAGAGGAGACAATACAACTTAGGATGAGTACATACTATAAAGCAGACATCCCAGATGTATAAAGCTAAGGGACTATCTACTACAAAGAAGTCCTATATATACTAAAGGAGTTGGTGCACAGACCATGCACTGTCACTGTAGGGTAGGCATATGTAACTAAGATGCACAGCATCTGTGAGAAGTATCAGTAAGCAATGTGCAGCATTGCACTGCATCAGTAAGCATCTGTGGGAATTGTAGTCATAACTGTACAGTAAGTGGTCCAATGACAAATGGATATGAGTCATAGATAATTGCAATAATATCTACTGATAATCTGATAAGATGAGATAAGATATCTCTTGTAGATCTTGGGCAATAAGAGTAAAATAAATCATAAAATGAAAGGAGAAATAAGTACATTCTGACAATAGGATGCAAAGCATTTGATGTATGTCTCCAAGTACTCAAGTAAGAGTATGTCAAGGGCTGACATGGTGATGTTGTTGTTGGTATTGAAGCTGAAGGTGAAAGGCATGAGATACTAGAGGTATAGTATAGTTATAAGTGAAATGGGGAGAAGAAGTATAAGAGTGATACTCACTTCAGCAGAGGAAAGAAAGCTGAAGTGAGAGAGAGTATGAAGGAAGGTTTAGATATGTAAATGAAATAGAGTTCAAGTAAATAATGTAAGGTTCAAACTCAGATCTGAGGAGATGACAGAAGTGGAACAAAGGAGTGACCAAAATATAGGGTGACATGTGAAGATGAGTAACACAGATGATGCAAATGACAGACTGTGAGAGCAACAGTGTATGAATCACAAGCACTTAACAAATCAGTCAAATAAAAGGAGAAAGAAAGTGACCATGGTGATACTAGAATCACCAGAGAGGAAGCAGTTAATCAACATATCTGAGGGCCTTTAGCTATTGGTAGATAAGGCCTGGCACCTGCCAGTAGCACTATACCTACCCTAAAGCATGGTACTATATACTCTCCTAGGTAATATCCCCAGCTTTATCCATCTAGGATATCTACTATAGTGTGTTAGTCCTTGTGTACTCCCTTGCTTTATATCATCCTTCTATCCTCTCTTGTACTTGAGTGTGGCTTTGCTTTAGTGTGTGCTTCACACTGTCCATGCATGGTTTTATTGTTCTTGCATATAGCTTTATTGTTTTTCTATTATCTCAATCCACACACCCATGTTGGATGATTTATATATAGCTATGTTATGAATCACCTAACATGTTTGTGCAGATAGTGATAATAGAAGAACAATAAAATAAATATACAAAAACAATGAAGTAATATGTCAGTGCAATAAAAAATATGTCCAAAGGAAATAAAACTACATGCAAAAATGATAAAACAATAAAACCATACACTTCTATCCATGAAAATCCATGGGTTTTTGTACCCATATGATACATGTTAACCTGTGAGTGTACCTACAGGTGACTGTACCCATGGCTCATAGGTGAGGATTTCACAGGTACAGGTAAGGGTATGCATAGAAACACACATGAGTAACTTGTGTAGTTCACTAGCAAGCAGCAACTGATCCAGCTATGGTTGCACCCAAAAAAGGTAATCAACCAGACCCAACTAGACCTTTAAACACTACTTTGTGCAAAAAAAAGATAAATCAGAAAACAATTGCATGGGGAGAGATTGCTAGTCGGATAGCACCTGAGATTCAATAAAATGGCATAATTTGATGGATTGCATTAATGATAGCAACAAATTTGAGTTAGGAGCATGAGGTCTGGAGAAAACCCCCCTACACTGAACCTGTACAGCACCCCAGGCTATACACTGATAGCACAAAACCCAAATCTCTTCACAACTCCATTCCTGATCTCTATACCCTGTGTTGTGAGCCAAGAAAGACATAAATATATATATAATGATGACGAACAATGACTGAAGATAGGGTCATAGCTGTTCGTGCATCCTAGTCAGCACTCAACGCGTCAAGGTTTCCCCCGAACTAGAATTGCGTACTGTAGTGACTAGTACAGTACACAGTTCTGCCAGTGATTCAGATGATGCATGTGCGAAACAAGATGAGGCATAGAAACATTGTGCCAAAAACAGGGGTGACATCACCGCAATGGGGAGAAGCCTCGTTGAAGAGGGAGAAGCGGCACATCACGAGCAACGGCTGCTGGGGCTTTAACGGACACATTCAGATGGCCCGTCCCATTGCTGTTCTGCAGCACTGACCCATGTCCAGACTCGGAGTGACTTAGTCCTCCTACTGGCCATCTCAGACACAGGACTCTTCATGCTTGTGTCCACGACAAGCTCACTCATCAGACCGTATTTATACTGATAGCACCATAGGTCTGTATTGTCAGGGCTTTCCAACCTGTGGGAATATATCCCACACTTTCTTAACCGTATGCAATGTGTTGTATGTACGGAAACGCGCGTTTGCAAGAAAATTTCCCTCGTCTTTGTCTGCGCAGTGCTCGTATCTCAACAATTGTGGCATCTCAAGTTCCTGTCAAGACTAAAACAACAATGTGCTTAGTGCGGCAGGTGCCTTAGACCGGCTGGGAACACTGCCAATCTACACATCTTCTTTGTCCTCGAATCCGTTAATGAGTCATCTTGCTTCTGTCTCCTCATGTCTTCTGCAATCAATTTCGAAACCCGGAAGCGCGCCCATCAACCAGTGGCGTCATGAAAACATTCATCGGCATGAAACACTGGTCAGTACATACAACTTGCAATACAATAAGTGAAAATGACACAAACGTTATGCGTAGGTTAACGGCTGTTTTGTGCAGTACAATAAGCGAAGCCAGAAGAAAAGAAATGTGCGTGCAGGTGTAGGGTAGCAAAAACGTCAACTTTGTATGGGACATGTGGTACACCTGGTGAAGCGTGACTATTGTTAGCATACGTCGTACGGGTTGGAGTCATTTACAAAGGGTTCTGCGAATCTGCAATACAATACCACTCACGTTCCGCACTATTGTTGAAGCAATCGTATCACTGGAATACAGAGAGGCAGTGCTCAACCCACATTCCTGTATATTTCGGGCACGGCCCTCTTAACAATCATCGTCACCAATCAACCACCTCGACGACACCCTCACGCCAAAAGGACGCCAACACCCACCTCAAGACGCACGCGTTCCAAAACGTACGTTATAGCATAACAAAAAGGGTGCCAGCGAGAGCCGTAGCCATTAAAATCGTATCATAGCGGATAATTACTGGTTGTGGTTGTTGCACACTATGCGGGAGTAGCGACGTCGCGGCGTCTACCGTGCGTAGCCACGCGTCGCATGCATAATAACCATCAGCCGCCCCTCCTTCCATGCACCGCGTGTTGTGCTGTGTGATCTCCGTTCCTACCGCCCGTGCTCTATTTTCTGTGCTCGTGTGATTCCTGGCAGCTGCTTTCCGGTTCGGGCGGGAGAAGGCGTTGCCCTGTTTATGCGGTTGCGGGGGATAAGTTGGCTGGTCTTGGCAATGTGCGCGCCATCATGATGCCTAACACTCTCGCAGCACGAGCGGTTGCCACTGTCGGTCCCACGGCGGTCGAGGCTGCCACGACGCGAGCCGTCCAGGGTGCGGATAGAACAGCACGGTCAGGGAGCCGAATGAGGAGGAGAGCGACGGAGGCGGGACGAGCGGACTAGAAGAGGCGCAGGGGCACGCGGTGCGCGGTCAGGGGCGGAGAGGTGCGGGAGGTGGACGAGGGCGGCATGGTCATATGTGTCGTGTAGCTCAAGCAGCTTGCGCGGCTGGTGGCAACCATCGTCGAGAGATAAGTTCTGGGGAGGAGGGGAAGTGGGAGAGCAGGGTGGTAGATTCGGAGATGTTATCAAGCGGCTGATGTATCTGGGATGGAGAATGAGGTAGAAGTATAGGGACGCTGTGGGATGGACAGGACAGGGCAAGGGAGATGGATGGATGATGAGGTAGAAGGTGAGGGCCTATATGACAGCGACCGGTGGTGGGTGGGTTGCAAGCACGGATCATGCGTGGAAGACAAGCCGATGAGGTTATCAACAAGAAGACTGAACTGAAAGAGATGGATGAAACAGCATACGGGGCATCGAAGGAGCCTACCTGTCGACGGCGCTCGATAAGCTCCTCCCTGTAAATCCCATTGAGACGTCATGTCGGGATGCAGTCACACTCCGTGGCGACCAGTCGACACATGAATTGCTCGTTCTTGCGATGGCATCGCTCCTGAGCTGGGGGCATAACGGGCACACTCAGATTTACCAGAGCTGGGGGACAAGGATGCGCGCGCTGTATTGATGCATGGTGGGCACAGACTCACCAGGACTTGAGGATGACGACGCACAGGCGAGAGGCACAGGTGAGAATGAGGCAGACGGAGCAGGAGAGGCAGCGTGAGCGAGAACAAGAACAAGAGGTACGGCATAGTACATGCTGTACTGCATGGTGCTGTATGTAATACAGGTGTTGGAATTATGTACATGTTCTTCACTTCTAACACCTGCACCCCACACATATTACTCAGCACAGTCTGTGCATGGCAGTCTTTAGTACTTAGGGTCTTCTCTGGGACACTGATTAGTAGTCAACTTCCTGTCCTCTCCCTTAGCATGGACACACTTACCACTCTCTATTACACTTACTTCTGTGCAATGCTACTGCTTCTTCTTCTCCTTGGGCTTCTGCCCTTGCTCTACCCACCAAACCCCTTCTGTCCTCTTTGAGTTAGAGTGACCTGGCCTAGGTTGACCACCATGCTGTGCATCACACATTATCAACAGGTACTCAGTGCTCAGTATTCAGGGTTCAGCCTTACAGTACCTTAATCTATGTCAAATTTCCCTTTGTATTGCCACTGTGGACTCAGAGTTCTCCATGATCTTTGTGTTCATGCAGGTTATGGCAGGCAACTACAACTGTGAACAACATAAAGGACAAGTGTATAAGGTCTCCAAGCATGGAGAGAAAGGGCAGCATGGCTGCAGCAGTGTAGAGAAGGTGTGGACAGTGAGATAGTGCCACGACATATGAGAAGAGAGCTGCAGGAAAGTGATAAGCTAGAGGATAAGATGTAAGAAGTGGTAGACTCACTCAGATGTCTGTAGGATGATGACTGAGGTGATGTATAGTGAGGTATGCATCTTATATAGTAAGTGGAAAGGAGAGTTAGAGTGGAGAGATAATCCTAAAGTACAAGGATACCTAGATATGTAGAGGATGCGCATCATCTGGAGTATAAGTGGTGTGGGAGTGGGGAGGAACCCCATGGGGTTGTAGCAGAAGGAAAGATGTGTCATGTGTATGTAAATATGTGTAGGGAGTGAAAGGAAGGAATGCTGAATGAAAAGGATGAGTAGGAGATGCATTAATCAACATACAGTGGAAGTTCAACACTTTGAACCTAGGGCTATTGCACAGAGTTGGAGAGTAGCCAAAAGCAATGCTACTCTTCAACCAGCAGTGCCCTGAAAAAACATGTTGGCATGAAACACTACTCAGTAATTTTTTTTAAGATGCACAAATTGAGGGGGAGGTTGGTTGTGACATCAACAATCAGCCACCTACTGAATGTGACTCTGAGAGTAGCCAAGAGGGTTAGCTGATAGACCATGCCAAGCTTTGATGAGATACAAACTAGTCTGGCTCATAGGATAATTCAACCCTAACATAGGCTTACCATAAATTGTTATCTGCTTTGAATTTTGATGGGAATGGGAGAGTACTAAACCTCACCACTATGTCACCAGGACTGAGTCATGGGGGAAAGAGAGCACTAAACATTACTCTGGGGAAAGCCAACAGGGTCTGTGGCCATTTGCCAAAGAGGGTATGGACCTGAGCAAGGTAGTGCTCAAGGACAGTGGTCCCTGCACTTTATGGGATAGATGGTCCCAAAGCTGGAGAAATTGTCCAAAAAGGTCACAAAGTAACAGTTACCAGTTCCAACTGACACAGTGCTGACAGGCCTGACCAGGTCTGAGTGGATGAGGCTGAGCACTTTTGTGGCACACAAATGCAAGAGGCAGAAAGGGGAGTGGGGGAACTTCCCAAGCAGACAGCCTGTGCAAGGAGGAGTGGTAGGTGACAAGGAAAGATGAGGGGGAAAGCCAGTAAGCTGCATAGGCTGGTGTCAGGCACCATTATTTGGTGCATTTACCTCTTTATTTCTTTTCATTTTCATTTATTGTTTTCCTTTGATTATGATTAGATTAGATCATCTTATCTTCCATCTTATCTGATCTACATTTAATCATTTCTACTTACATTCCTTTGGTCTAGATGATGAGGTCATACCATGAGGTAGCTGCATGGTACCATAGCTTACTGCACTCATACTTTACATAGTCCTGCCCTAGAGTACTGTGCCTGGTCTATGTGCCATTCTGTATAGTATATAGGGTCTGCTAGTATAGTGAATAGACCCCAGCTAGTTATGGCTGGATTTCCTCTTCTATTGGTGTGATCCTTTAGTTGAGTGCACCCAGTCCCGCAATGGCAGTAATATGCAGACTCTGGTCTCATAGCTGGATGCGAGACATACAGTGGGAGAAGAAACCACAAGAAGAGAAGGTGCTGTGGCAAGCTGAGCCCAGTATGTCCCACCTTGCAGGGTTCCAATGCTGAAGGTGCAATCCACTTTTGAAATGACCCAAGTCCCCTTTTGTAGGTGATATGGAAACTGAGACCGTCCAATTTGCTGATGGACAGGAAACAGCCTAACACTTGCAGGACATGCAAGACATCAGAGAGAGCAAGAGTGTGATGGGTTGGCCAGTGGGTGTTACAAGGCACTTGCTTTGGCACCTTGTAATGATTTTCTTTTACTTTTATATCTTACTTACTATAAGCATAGTATTAACTACAGCTGTGAGCTTAGCTCCAAGCACTGTAAAGCATCCTCACTTTGTGCTTGTGGCTATTTTACTTAGCTTACTATGGACATGTCTTGGGTCACATGATCTTGTTGATTGCTGCACAATCATCATTGATCTGTGAACCATGACTACTTTTGCTATTCTTAGAACTCCAGTTTTGTATAAATAGTTGAAAGCCTGGTGGTCTTAAACCCCAGTCTTGTCAACTTTGCAATCTAGGGATTCTCCTATACTACACCTGACCTACCTAAGCTCACCTCCCTCTCACTTACAGCCCTAAGAACTAAGTCCAAGTTCTCTAAGTCACTAAGTGTCACTAAAGACATCCTAAACTCATCACTCTGGATCATCATTTAATCATCAGTGGTATCATCCTCATCACTATCTCATTAATCCTAATCTTCATTGTCATCAGGAACATTTACATTGCCTACTACAACCACCATGTTGCCAGGAGTACCACATTGAACAATCCCTAAGACCATCCAATAGGCCACTCTTACCACACACCCTTTTGTTGAACATATGTACACACACTACTACCTTGTCATTCAGCTTTTCCCTTGACCACACATATACATGTACTCTGTCCCTACACAATATGTACTTACCACCTTTTCACATCCATGGACTACCCACATATTTCTGCAAACACTCACACCCCACCCCACTTAATACTCTGGGATGACACGTGTCCTTTCTCCATATGGCAGCTCTTGTACTTCACCACTTCACTGCCCACTCAAACCTTACTTGCACTTACTATATAAGGTGGATACTCCACTACACACATCTTTCATACTGTCAGGACATACTTATTTTTCTGTTCATTTTACGATTCCTTTTACTCTTATCACTCAAGGTCTACTAGAGATATTTTATTTCATCTTATCAATCATTAGTAGATCTTATCATGATTATATATGACTCATATGTATATAGTCATCAGGCCACTTACTGTACAGATATGACTACAATTCCCACAGATGTTTACTGATGCAGTGCAATGCTGTGCATTGCTTACTGATACTTCTCACAGATGCTGTGCATCTTACTTACATATGCCTACCCTACAGTGACAGCACATGGTCTGTGTGCCAATCTCTATAGTATATAAAGGATCTATAGTTCTTTAGCTTTATACATCTGGGATATCCACTATATGGTGTGACTTCATCCTAAGAAGTATTGTCTCATTCCCTCCACCACTTTCCTCCTCTTACTCTTGTGACCTCACTGTCTAGCATGTGCCTCACATACTGTCTGAGTGTGTTGATGAGCACCACACACACATAACACCAGAAAATGACCATCAGTGACATCAGGCAAACACAGCAACATTAATGTGCCTCATGTGACAATCATCCACTGTCGCATCAATCACCCATTTGCTTAGGTATCAGAAAACAATACTGGGTTTGGCTGATGAGGAGTAGCACTGATAGGATGAATAGGCCAAGGCATGGTCCAGGCCCATGAAAGTAACCATGGAGGCATGAGTTGTGAAGTCAGCATTTGGTGTGATTGGCACTTTTCCTCTTTTGCTCATCTGCTATAGTATGATACTTTATTCACTCACATCCAGACTCCACTTCATTTCAAATATCCCTATGATTGACCCTGCACTGTAAATTTCCTGTTTTGTTTTGTTGTGCTCCAGCCTTGGAGCTAGACTTGTATTTAGATAGCACATCATCAGTCAGAACCAACATATTTCCCCCACCCACAATTTGACTTCCCTTCCCTGTCCAAGTCAACTTGTGAAAAAGCACATTCTGATCTCCCTTCTGTGTGTCTCACTATCAGAGAGTGTGCATTCCTCATAGGTTGTGTCTATTATTGCATTGCATTGCATTGTGTTCTACATTGTGTTGTGTCAAGTCTCCATTGTGTTGTGTCTAGTCTCCATTGCATTGTGTTGCATTGTTTCCCTATCTGTACTAAACTACTAAATCACCCTTTTGGTGCCTAGAGGACCTTATGATTTGCACCCCCCAGCAATTGTTGTGGTTGTGATTGTAGATCCTGCCTCCACCTGCCACAGCACTTATCATATTGAAGCCCACCATGAGGGGCTGCAAGTCAAGATTATGTCTAGACACCACTACAACCTTCATTCATGAAGATGTACAAGCTTGCTGGCAATTGAAGTGCTCTGAGATGAACTCAAACAATTCACTGGCCCATCATATTATTCACCACCTTCCACACATTCCCCACTCACAGAAGAAGAGCTAATCATTACACCACATGCTTTATCTCCAGTAGACTCATCATTCTTCTTGGTGCCCAGTGTGTTATCATCACCTTTGATCTTGACTATCACCCTGACCCCATCCCACCAAACCAATCATCAATCCCTTTCACATACCCCACCCCATAGCACACCAATGGCAACTCAGTACATGATGCCAGTGTGAGGTGACAGAACCACACTGAAATTTGACCCAAAGCACCCCTGTGACCTCCAACAATATTTTGAAGATCTTGAATTCCACTTCAATCTCATGCAAATTCAAGACAACCAAATGCATAAAATTCACACATGATGCTATGTTGATGTAGATGACCAGGACCTCTGGGCAATGCTGCCAACATACAAAGATACCACTAAAACATATGAAAACTTCAAAGCAGAAATTTATGAACAATACCCTGGGTCTGAAGTCACTAGGAAGTGGACCCATGCAGATCTATCCTTCCTTATACAAGAATGTAGACTCTTGGGAATGCAGTTGCTAGGTGACTTTGCTGACTACCACTGCCAGTTCATAGTCATTGTGGGTTTCCTGTGGAGTGCCCAGCAACTCTCAGGTTATGAGCAGGGTAATCATTATGCTGAAGGCTTCCCACCAAGCTTGTGGGAACACATCACTCTACATTTACAGATTGTCCTGCCACAGCATGATTGTGAGAATGCATATCCACTCAAGGACATAGAAGCAGCAGCATGCTATGTTCTTCACAACATGACATCAGTAATGCATGTGACAGGTGCAGTGTCATCTGTGACTACCTCTACTTCTTCACCACCTGCCACTAACATTAAAATAGAATTGCCCAGAGTACCAGACATGGATGCTTGGGCTCAGGTGATTGCCAGAGTGCTTGAGTCCCAATGTGTGACACACCCACAGCCACAAGGTACAGCACCACTGTGCAAAATGGTAGCATGTGCAATTTCTGTGGCAAGATGAATCACTATATTTGCAAATGCTTGGTTGTCAATGACTACATTGTGCAGGGTAAAATTAGTTGTAATGTTCATGGAAAAGTTGTTCTACCTACAGGAATCTTTGTACCTAGGGGCACCACCAGATGATGGTTGTGCAACTGTGTCAATGAGTGGCATCACTAGAATCTGGGAAATGTCAGTGCCAGTCAGATGATGCTGAATGTGCAGGCAACAAATGACTGCATCTTCAATAACAAGGGCACTAGCTCATATCAGCTGTTGAAGGATGAGTGTATTGTGAATCTCAAGTGCAAGTTATATTACTTGCATCACACACAGGTACCCTTCCAGCCTACCATCAGGATGTGCAGGCAACATGCAGAAGAAAATATTGTGGCTGGCAACAATTCTTGTGACACATCTCAGGTACCTCTGCCTTGACAGCCTAGCTCATGTGTACTGCAGGCAACTTGGGAGTCAACGCCTCCTCAGGCTGAGACTACTCAGTTGGCAGCCCATAACAATAATGGTCCACCAATCCACCCTTTTGCCCAGGCTTGAGATGCAACAATTCCCATGCCTGTGTCTGCAAATCCTGCACCATCACATGTTGTGCCTGCACAGAGGGAACCTGACAATGTATATTGAGTGGATCCACCAATTCACAACAAAGCTCGTGCAGCAGAAGTATTCAAACATGCTATGGAAACACTGATAACTATCACCCATCATCAGCTTTACTCCATCACCCCAGAAGTCTGCTACCAAGCTCAGGAGGTGATGACAGAAAAGAAAGGTCCTATTAATCCTCTCCCCACAGCAGCTGCAAACTATGTAGAGGAGGACAACAAAAATGACATCATTGATAGCTACACTCAGACCATCTCTGACAAAAAGGTTTGTTGCCTAGTGCATGATATGCTGTGTGAATTTAAAGAAGTGGTCACATCTCGTTGGCATGGCAAGCCTATCATTGTCCCTGACCCATATAAAGTGTACCCTCATGATTTTCTGCCCAGCCAGCCACCAGACTCACTCATAGTCACAAAAGAGTCAGTGTCACTGTGCTCCATATTGTCACTGGTCGACAACAATCTACACATCAAGAGCATCATTGACCCAGGGTGCCAAGTAATTGTGATGTCAGAAGATGTTTACCATTTGCTTGGACTAACTTATGACCTGAATGTGGTCTTAAATATGCAGTCAGCGAATGGTGAAGTTGACAGGTTGCTTGACCTTGCCCATAACATTCCATTTTTATTCAAGGATATCACACTACATTTGCAGGTTCATGTCATCTGCAGTCCAGCATACAACATTTTACTAGGGTGACTGTTTGACATATTAATGCAAAGTGTCATTTGCAATTTTGGTAATGAGGATCAGACAATCAAGATCCATGATCCTAACATGGAGTCATTGGTGACTGTGCCAACACTACCACATGGGTCCCATTGACTCCAGTTTTGCCAAAAAGAAGTATCAGGTTTTTGCAATTCAAGGATCTGACCAAGTGTCAGGGAGATCATGAAAATAATGACACATGCAGTTGTGAGAACACAGACTCACTTATTTGCAATGATCCTGTTCCCATTTTTCATCTTTACACTACAAATCCCACTCCATCTATGCTTCCAGCTTCTGTTTTTCTTGATTCTTTGGACTCCACTGTTTCTGTGTATGGGAAGAGAAAGTACAAGCTGGTAGTGAAGAAAGTGTGCCTGGTGATGGCTGATCTCCCATTGTACTTTTGTATTATTTGTGATATACATGATGATCTGCTCACATCTATTCCTATGCTATTACCAAATCCCCTGCCATTTATTCCAGTCAGATGCTATACCAAGAAATGCAGAGACATCATAGACAGTGTTACGAGGCACTTGCTTTGGCACCTCGTAATGGTTTCTTTTTCTTTTTCTTTTTCTTTTCTTCTTACTTACTAGTAAAGTGTAGTATTATTACTACAAGTGTGAGCTTAGCTCCACTTTACTTAGTAAGGACTCTCCTTTCTTTTCTCTAGTATAGTATTTACATACTTAAGTGTGAGCATAGCTCCAGATACTATACTAGACTTATCTTTTCTCTTTTATCTTCCTTTATTTATTATAACATTTACTTGCTAAGGACTACTACTATACAATTAGCAAGGACTCCTTTCTCTTGTTCTTATTTACCTTTGTTTACCCAAGTTCACTTCACGTTTGTGGCTGAGCCACTTATATCACATGAACATTTACTTACTGTGCATTATCGTTTACTTACTGCGCCTTACTGCGTAACCTTACTATACTTAGATCTTTAGTTTTGTATAAATAAGTTGACAAACTGGCGGTCTTAAACCCCAGTCTTGTCAACTTCGCAATCTAGGGACTTCTCTATACTGTCAGGATCGTCAAGCCTATGGTGGCAGCCCGTAGCGCGAGACCAACCAGAACCCGACTTATCCCTGCTCTCCTTTGGAGAGGCTTACCGGGAGCTGCCCTGGGTCTAAGCCCAAGGGATGAGGAGACTCAGACTATAGAAGAGGGGGATGAACCAGCTGTAACAAGCTGGGGTCTATTCGTCTAGCTACCTATCTACTTATAGTACTGGAATGCGCGCACGGACCAGGCGCAGTACATAAGGGCAGGTCAACAGTAACTAGATGCACAGCAAGTGTGGGAGTACGGCTGACAGATGCGCAGCATCTGTGGGAACGATCCCTGAGATGACCGTAACGACAGTAAGTAAGATATCTAATAAGATGAGATAAAAGATAAGATGAAGATCTTATCTTATCAGATGATCTAAAGGAAAACATAAAAGAAAGTAAAAGAAATAATAAAATAACGGTAGGGAATAAAGTCAGCAATAGGAGTCTGACATATACTGTGCTTGATCTAAGCTTGCTATAACCTCATTCTTCTCTAAGAGACTAAGTCTAAAGAACTCTAAATCACTAAAGACATCTTACACTAAGTCAAACTGGATCCCTGTATCGTTATTGGTGGAATCATCCTCATAACAATATCGTTAATCCCACTCTTCATCGTCATCCGGAATCTCTATTACGTTCATCAAGCCAATATCCAAACCTTGGTTACCAGGAGTAACATTTTAGATCTTCCCTAAGACCATCCAATAGGCCGCTCTTAGCAGACAGAGCACACAGAGGTGACTTCCTTTGGCCCACTGAGCATGATCTCATGCATCACTTTATGTGCCTACAGCACTTGGGATTTGTGTGGGACAACTCTGAGTGAGGATGTTTCCAGGAGGACTTCTTCCCACCTGTTGAAATCCCCATTGTAGAACACAAGCCTTGGGTACAGTGCAACATTCCCATCCCGCCAGGTATCTATCATGAAGTATGTTGCCTTATTACCAAAAAGATTGTGGCTGGTGTCTACATGCCATCCAATTCATTGTATCAGTCTTGCTGATTTTGTGTTGTCAAAAAGGACAGTACCAGTCTTCAGATTGTGCACAGTCTTGAGCCACTCAACATGGTGACAATCCAACACTCCAGCATACCCCCATTCACAGACCTTCTCACAGAACAATTTGTGGGTTGTGTTTGTGGCACAACATTGGATCTATATGTTGGCTATGATGAGTGATTGCTTGCAGAATTGTTGCAGGATCTAACCACATTCCAGTCACCATTTGGCACATTACATCTTGTCACCCTTCTGATGGGGTGGATGAATTCTGTTCCTATTTTCCATGAAGACATTACTCATATTTTACAGTCTGAAATCCCACATGTCACAGTACCATTTATTGATGATGTACTGGTGAAAGGTCCTCACACCAATTACTGTGATGCCAATGGTAAATACAAAACAATCCCCCAGAATTCTGGCATCTGACACTTCATTTGGGAGCACTTTCAAAATCTTAACCACATTGTCCAGTGAATGAAGTATGCTGGAGGCACTTTTTCAGGGCACAAGATGGTGCACTGTGCTCCAGACTTCAATGTTGTAGGACACCATTGTACTCCAGAAGGTTGCATTCCTGAAGAATCATGCATCATGAAAATATCCAATTGGGGTCCTTGTCACAACCTCTCTGATGTTCATGTGTTCCTCAGCACTGTTAGGATTCTATGCATCTTTATTTGCAATTTTGCACATCATACTCATGCTGTCACCATGCTCACTCATAAACTCCAACCTTTCATCTTTGGTCCAGAGTAGCTAGCAGCACAAGATCTCAAACAAGCCATTCTCTTGTCACCTGCACTCAGACCCATCAACTATCATTTGCCCATGCCTGTTATCCTCTCAGTTGACACCTCATATATTGTGGTTAGCTTCATCCTCAGCCAAGAAGATTCAGAGAACACTGGGCAATGCTATTTTGCACATTTCATCTCAATAACACTTAACAATTGAGAGTCACACTTTTTGCAAGCCAAGCTTGAGATCTATGGCTTATTCTGCACCCTGCATGCATTAAAATTCTACCTCACAGGCATTTGCAATCTCTCTGTCAAAGTTGATGCTCAGTATATAAAAGGCATGCTAACCAACCCAGACCTTGTGCAGTCTGTGAGCATTAATCGGTGGGTTATTGGCATCCTTGCATTTCACTTCATGCTTGTGCATATACCTGGTGTAGTCCACAGTCCAGATGGACTGTCATGGAGGCCTTCACAGCCTGGTGATAAGCCTGAGGTGGATGATGAAGAGGAATTTGATGAATGGATCAACCACTTTTATGGTTTCATGCATATTATTAACCCACCATTTCCATGTCCCCACACTACTTCCCAATTCCTCACCATGTTAGCTAACAGTATACCAGAATCTCCAACAGAGGGTGAGACAGTATCGCAACCAGATGGCAACAATGCACCTATGGAACCAATTCCACAAAATGTTGCAGCACTGTGACAGGACATGTGGCTTCTTGCCATTTGCACATGGCTGGACAACCTACAGCACCCAGCTGATGTTGATGATGCACAGTATGCAAGATTCATGCATTATTGTACTGTATTTTTCATGGTAACAGGATGGCTCTGGCAAAAAGACCCACATGGCCAGCACAAAACAGACCCTTTCTATGAGGAGTGATTGCCAATTCTATGATCTGCACATGATGATATTGGTCATCAGGGTATTTATGTGACATGTGCATTAATTCATGAACACTTCTGCTAAGAGCAGCCTATTGGACAGTCTTAGGGTAGATCTGCTATAACAATACCCCTGGTAACAAGGTAATGGATATGCATTTGATAAGCATAATAACCATTCCTGATGATGATGAAGAGAGGGATCAACAAGATGGTGATGAGGATGATACCACTGATGACTAAACAAGGATCCAGAGTGATGAGTTTATGATGTCTTAGTGATGCTTAGAGTGACTTAGAGATCTTAGACTTAGTTCTTGAATGAAGTGAGTTTGTAATGGGCTTAGGTCAAGCACAGTATAGGAGAATCCCTAGATTATGAAGTTGACAAGACTGGGGTTTAAGACCACCAGTCTTTCAACCATTTATACAAAACTAGAGTGCTAAAGATAGTACAAGTAAATAAGGTTCATGGATCAACGATGATTGTGCAGCAATCAATGAAGTCACATGACCTAAGATGCATCCATGTTTATAGTAAGTGGCTCAGCCACAAGCACAAAATGGACAAGAGGTAAACAAAGATAAATAATGATGAGAAACAAGGAGTCCTTGCTAACTGTATAATGATAGTCCTTAGCAAGTAAATGTTATAATAAATAAAGAAAGATAAAAAAAGGGAAAAGATAAGTCTGATATAGTACTTGGAGCTAAGCTCACACTCATAGTAATAATACTACACTTTAACAGTAAGTAAAAATAACAGAAAAAGAAAAAAGAAAAAAGAAAAAAGAAAAAGTGTTATGAGGTGCCAAAGCAAGTGCCTCATAACAGTGCCTCATAACAGCTTCTGGTGGCCTCAATTGCCACAAGATGTCACCTGGTTTGTGTGGACATGTCATATCTGTCAACTGCAGCAGATTAAGAACATCTTGCTGCCTCTGACAGTTGCAACACTGGCACCCTTATTTGCCAAAATGTACATGGATTCCATGCACATGCCTCCATCTGGCAGATATAAGTATATTGCACAGGGTTGTTGCTCACTCATGCATTATCCTGAGTTTCTCATGTTGTGTTCCAAGACAGTGAAATCCCTTGGCAACTGGATATTCAAAGATGTCCTTTGTCACTGGGGAGCACTTATGGACATTGTGTCAGACAATGGCACACCGTATGTCAAAGCACTTGACGATTTGGTGCAGCGGTATCACATCCAGCATATCTGCATTTCTGGTTACAATTCATGCACCAACAGCATAGTCAGGTGTCCACATTTCAATGTGTGCCAGGCTTTGTTCAAGGCTGCAGATGGCAACCAGTCAAAATGGTCCCAGGTTGCATACTCTGTGTTTTGGGCAGACCACATTACAATTCATAGGCCAATGGGGTGTTCCCCTTATTTTGTAGTTACTGGCACACACCCAATCCTACCCCTGAAGCTACATATCTCATTCTGCCACCAGATTCTGTTTTATCCATCACTGATCTCATTTTTCAAAGGGCAATTGTTACAAGGCACTTGCTTTGGCACCTCATCATGGTTTTCTTTTTCTTTTTCTCTTTATTTCTTTATCTTACTTACTAGTAAGGTGTCATATTATTACTACAAGTGTGAGCTCAGCTCCACTTTACTTAGTGAGGACTCCTTTCCCTTTTTTCTTTATAGTACTTAAGTATTTATATACTCAAGTGTGAGCTTAGCTCCAAGTACTATAAAGACTCATCTTTTTTCTCTTTCTTTATTTATTATAACATTTACTTGCTAAGGACTATTACTATACAATTAGCAAGGACTCATCATATTTTGTCTTTGATTATCTTTGTTTACTTCTCATTCATTTTGTGCTTGTGGCTGAGCCACTTACTATACCTACAGACATGTCTTAGGTCATGTGATCTTGTTGACTGTGTGAAAATCTGGGAAGGGCAGTAGACAACAACAAGATCACATGATGGGATGAGTAGGGAATAAGCCCAAAGTGTAAGATTCCTAAGGTTAGGGCTAAAGCCCAAAAGAGCAAGAGCATGTGGTCATGTGACCACATCTGAGTAGAATGAGACAGTGTATGCAAATAGAGGTGTACACAATATCAAGAGATACTGAGAGAGAGATGGTACTGTTAGATGAGAGGAATACTGAATGCACCAAAAGACTCACCTCAGCAAGGTGCTAGAGTGCTGAGGTGGTATGACAGAAAGATGCAGTAGATATAGTGAGGGCAAAATAAGATTAGAGAGGAGCACAAAAAGTGTGAAATACTGGCACAGTATGTGACCAGTGATGAGATAGATAAGATAAGATAAGTAAGGATAAGGTAGAAGTAAGGCTCACTTGAAATGTATCAGTGTGCTCAGTGTTATATGGTAGTGAAAAATCAACAGATTGCTGTGCAGTCATTGTTGATCCATGAACCTTATTTACTTGTACTATCTTTAGCACTCTGGATTTGTATAAGTAGTTGAAAGACTGGTGGTCTTAAACCCCAGTCTTGTCAACTTCACAATCTAGGGATTTTCCTTTACTGCACTTGACCTAAGCTCATTACCAACTCACTTCACTCCTAAGAACTAAGTCTAAAGATCTCTAAGTCACCCTAAGTGTCACTAAGATATCATAAACTCATCACCCTGGATCCTCATTTAGTCATAGGTGGTATCATCCTCATCACTATCTTGATGATCCCTCTCTTCATCATCATCAGGAATAGTTACTATGCTTATCAATCATGTCTTCACTACCTTGTTACCAGGGGTATTGTTTTAGCAAACCTTCCCTAAGACCATCCAATAGGCCACTCTTAGCACTTTGACAAGACTCCAAACTCCTCCTAACAACCAACCACACTTCTAGGAAGTGTGTGATCTCACTATGGCTTCTACATCATCTAATCTCCCTGGAGATTACCACAACCAACTTTGTCCTGCCAACACTATCACTTTAGATGTAACTGATCACTAGTGGCCTGATTACCTCCAATACAACAGCAACAACAAACTCTTTTACTTCACTCATACAGATCAGGAACCCCACATTGTATTCTCTAATGGATTACCAATCACCACTGAAGTACCTCTTCTCTTGGCAAACATCCATTAAGAAATCTCACTAGATACTGAAGTTTGCCACCAACATAGACAACTTCTCGAAAACCATATCCCCATCACCCTTGAAGAATACACTAACACAGAAGATGAACATACCTTCTACAACAAACACAACCAGTGGATATATGAAGAATATGCAGACCAACCCAATGAAGACCAAGTTATTGTTTGCTGGGATCTCACAAACAAATCAGACTACTATTATGTCAAAGTATCTCCTGAACAAGTATCTTCATTACCCACAATCCCTGAATACTGACAAAGTCTTATACCAAGATCATGATCAGAATCTTGCACAGGAACTTGCTCAGAACCCCCAAGACCACAAACACCCATCAACATTTCAGAAGACCTTAAGTGGAAACCTTCTTTACTCCTCAAGTGACAACTTCAGGAGACAAAACCATTACCTTGTCCACCCCTTTCTTCCAATCAAGGATCACCCCCAGAACTATGAGTTCAAACCCAATTGATCCAACACCAACAACAAATCACCTGAACCCAAAGAGGACTCAATCAACTATACCAAGAATGGCTAACATGTCATCCACTTCCTCCAAGGAACCCTGACTCAATAAGCCATCCAAGTTTTCTGGAACCAAATCCACCACAAAGGACTTTATCCAAAAGGTTAAACTCCATTTCTTTACCAAGAATTTCAAGGACAATACAGACAAAATTGCCTTTGCTCTATCTTTTTGCAAAGAAGGAATGGTTGCTGGAACATGGGCTGGACAAATCATTGATAAGCTCACCATGACCACTTCAATGCTTACATGGAAACAATTTGAGGAACAATTTGGCAACAAATTCTACCCAAGTAATGAAGGGGAGTTATCATGCAACAACCTGGATAGGTTAGTCCAGGGAAGAGACACTGTTTTGGAATATGTCACTGTATTCAATTCCATTGCCAACACCACAGGTTATAACAACATAACCAACATCAAGAAATTCAAGAATGGTCTCAGGAAAGATATCAAGGATACCTTCATGACAACCAGGGACAAATTACCAACAACCTTAAAAGAATAGCAAGATCTCACCATAAGGTTGGATCAGAACCAATCAAGCAACAATTTCCAGAACAGCCTTAAATCTGGTCAAGGCAGATGATTCCTTTACCCCAATGATTTACTTAAAGGAGATAATGACTCTCATCTACAGAAATTAAACCCACACACTATATGAGCAATCAAAAACTGCCCTCCAATGGAAATGCTCCAAAGAGAAGTATTCACACATGCTGGGTTTACTGGGAATGGAAAATTATCAGACAAAGAACATGACAAAAGGAAACAAGAAGGAGCTTGTTTCAGATGCAATATCAAAGGACATTTTGGCAGAGAATGCAAAGTCAAATGTGACCAGAACTATGGAACACCTAAGCCTGCTTACACAGTAAAGAATTTTTAAAGTCTCCTAAGCCAGTGATGGATAAAGGAGTCACTGATTCTAAATTGGACATTGCAAGCAGGAACTTGAATTTGGGCAGTGAACTGTATATATCATTCTCAAAATACAATGGTTCTCCCTCCATTTGAATCCCTGTCAAAATATCTCTAAGGAATCAGAAAGTCACCACCAAAGCTCTTATCAATAGTGGGGCAACTGGAATTGTAGTCCATCAAGATTTTTTATGCCTTCACCAATTACCAACCCAGAAACTCAACCAACAAATACCAGGAAAAAAACATCAATAGAACAAAGAATATCAGAGGTAATATCACACATATGTGTCCAATCACTTTACAAATCAAGAAAATGCCCAAACCACCACACATAGAGACCAACAAATTCTATATTACCAATCTAGGGAAAGAAGATGTCATCCTAGGAACCAATTGGTTAAGAAAACACAACCCAAACATTGACTGGACCCAAGACACTGTTTCATTCTCATGTTGTCCAGCCAAATGCAACCCATCTTCACCAAATAGCACACCAGTATTTCCCAAAGAAGATGAACCCCTTAACCAAATCAGAAATCAATGGACAATTGACGGATTAAACATTTTTTGTACTACCCTATCCATGCAAATAGCCATGAACATCCAACACAACAGAAAATGCATGGAGCTAGTCCCATCCCATTATCATGACCTAGGAAAAGTCTTCAATGAAGAAGCCTCTACCTGATTACCTAAATGCCATTCATGGGATCATGCAATCAATCTGAAACCAGGGATAGAACCCGATGCCAGAAAAGCTTACCCTATTGACAACAAACAACAAGCACTTCACATGTTCATCTCTGAAAATAGCAAAAAGGGATACATTCATCCATCAAACTCTCCTTGGGCAGCTCCTTTCTTCTTTGTAGGAAAGAAAGATGGCAAATTTCATCCCTGTCAGGATTATCAGAGATTAAACAAACAAACAATCACCAACAAATATCTGCTACCCCTCATCCCTGAACTAATTGATAAACTCAAGGGTGCCATGATCTTTACCAAATTGGATTTCTGATGGGGTTACAACAATGTATGAATAAAAAAGAAGGGGATGAATACAAAGCCACATTCATAGCCAATGGAAAGCTATGGGAACCAACTGTGGTGTTCTTTGGACTCCAGAGCTCCCCAGCTACATTCCAATCTATGATGAACACCCTCTTTGATGATCTTATCACCACAGGACATGTTGTCATCTATATGGATGACATCATCATCTTTATGAACAATCTGGCAGAACATCAGAAATTAGTTCACCAAGTCCTCCAATACCTTATCAATGAAGATCTATTTTAAAACCAGAGAAATGTTTCTTCAAGAAGGAATCCATTGAATATCTCAGCATGATCATTTCCCATGATCAAGTTCACATGGACCTGGCTAAACTATCAGCAATTACTGAATGGCCTATCCCAAGAAAGGTCAAAGATGTACAATCATTTTTAGGATTTGGAAACTTCTATCAATGCTTCATCAAAGACTTTGCTAAAATGACCAAACCTCTTACAGAACTAACATGTAAAGACCTGCCCTGGGAATGGAACAACACTGAAACATGCATTTACCATGACTCTGATCCTTCTGATACCAGACTTCAATGCCCCTTTCAAACTCAAAACTGATGCTTTGGATTTCAATTATGGTGCAATACCATCCCAACAGGGCCCAGATTCACACTGGCACCCTGTTACCTACCTATCAAAACAAATGACCCCACCAGAATGTAACTACACCATCTATGATAAGGAATTGCTTGCCATCATTTGCACCCTCGAAACCTGGTGTCATTACCTTGAAGGAAGCCCCCACCCTGTAGACATATGGTCTGATCACAAAAATCTTGAGTACTTCTCCATGGCTAAACAACTTAACTGGTGTCAAGCCCAATGGAGCTTGTTCCTTTCCTGTTTCAACTTTTTGATTTCACACCATCCTGGAGCCCCCAATAAAGCCAATCATCTGCCCAGGAGGCCAGACCATGAGGAGGGGGTAATTTCAGATAATTCCAACATTATGGTGCTAAATCCAAAAGTATTTCACATTAACACCACAGGAAGACACCTGACACCTACACAATCAAAGAATATCAGACAACAAATTATTGAACAACTCAAATCCAATACACTTTCCCAAGAAATGTTCCAGAAGATTAAGAACCTTGGACCTTGGAAATTAACCCAAGGCATCCAAGAATGGAATTACAAAGAGGAACTCCTTCTTTTCCATGGGAAAATCTATATTCCTGATAACAAAGAATTAAGAAAAGAAGTCATATGTATTCACCATGACTCAACACCAGCCAGACACCCAGGAAGATGGAAAACATATGAACTCATCCAACATGACTACTGGTGGCCAGGAATGTCCTTATTCATCAAGGTATATGTAGAAGGATGTGCCACATGCCAATCAACCAAGACTATCACACATCCCACCAAAGCCCTGCTTATACCCACTGAAACTCCAAATGAACCTTGGCAACATGTCACCACTGATTTCATAACTGATCTTCCAGAAGTTGATGGATATGACTCCATAAACATTATCATTGACAAATTCTCAAAAGCCATTATCATTACACCATGCAAAAAGACCATCACCACCTCAGAAGCTGTGCAACTATTCTTAGATCATGCATGGAAGCACTTCAGCCTCCCAGATAAAATCATTTCTGATTGAGGACCCCAATTCACTTCCAAAGTCATACAGGAAATTTGGAAATCACCTTGGCAATGTCAACTGCTTACCACCCACAAACTGATGGAGAAACTGAACATGTCAACCAAGAAATAGAACAGTATCTCTGAGCCCTCAGAGATCAATCACCAATGAACTGGCTCAAACTACTCCCCTTTGCCAAATTCTCACACAATAACCATGTCCACTCCACTACGTGGAGATCTCCTTTCAAAATCCTTATGGGGTATAAACCCCGATTAACTATCAAACCAATCACCACATCCACACCCAATGCAGCAACTCCACTCCAACACATAGAGTACATATGAGATGAAGTAACTGCAAGTCAGAAACTCACAGATCAAATAACCAAAGACTCATGTGATAAACACAGAACTACCTTTGTCACATATAAAGAAGGTGACCAAGTATGGTTAGATGGAAAAAACCTCATACTCCAATACCCAAAATGAAACTAGCCCCAAAACAGTTTGGACCCTTCCCTATCAAAGAAGTCCTTGAACCATCACATATCAGCTCAAACTACTGCTGAAATGGAAAATCCATCCCATGTTTCATCATTTACTTCTCACCATTCAAGGAAACACCCAAACACAGCCCCAACTATACAAAACCACCCCCAGAGATAGTCAAGGGTGAAATGGAGTTTGAAGTGGAAACAATCATTGGCTCTAGAGTGCAGAATAATGGACAGCTCCAATATCACATCAAATGGAAGGGATACCCTGAATTGGACAACCACAGGGAAATCTGAGGAATACACAACAGGAAATAGATGACTTCCACAAACAAAGGCCAAGTGCACCTAGACCACTGCATAGCCTGGGAATAGATCTATTCACCTTCTGAAATCACCTGACCACTCCCTTCACACATACTTAAGGAAGTCATCCTGCATCTGAATTATCCATCACCCAATATGTCATCTCTCCCCCCATCCTCAGTCCTCTCATCCCCCCTCTCCTCACTT
>QLPN01001533.1:0-82323 GCA_003314395.1 Albatrellus ellisii
AAGCACATCAATTCCATCATCCCCAACCCTGTCTCCTCACAAACTGTGCACTGAGTTCTTAAACAACATTTATTGAAGGCTGTAACAAAGAAGAAAAAGCCACTACTCTCTGCAATACATCACAAGAAACACTTAGCCTTCACTTTGAAGTACCAAAACTGGACTGTAGAGGACTGGAAGAGGATTATCTGGTCAGATGAGACCAAAATCAACAGAATTGGGTCAGATGGAAAGCAGTGGGTTTGGAAGCAGGTTGGCCAGGGGCTGATTGATTGTGAGGTGCAGGGCACAGTGAAGTTTGGAGGTGGAAACATCATGGTATGGGGCTGTATGGGTTGGGAGGGAGTTGGAAGACTTGCAGAGGTTGAGGGAAGATGAATGCAGATCAGTATGTGAGTATTTTGGAGGACAACCTACTGCCCAGCCTGGCAGAATCAGGGTTTTCTGCCAAGGATGTCATTTTTCAACAGGATAATAACCCCAAGCACACCTCTGAAAAGGCCACCAAATGGTTTGAAGACAATGATATCAATGTTCTGGACTGGGCTCCACAGTCTCCAGACTTGAACATCTGTGGCAACATATCAAACAATGGCTGGGGGAGTATTCAACAATACCTAAAGGAGTTTGGGAGATTTGGGAGAGAGTGGCAGAGGTGTGTCAGAACTTGATTGAAAGTATGCCTAGAAGACTCAAAGCAGTAATTAAGGCCAAGGGAGGTCATACAAAGTATTAGAGTTCCTAGTTTCTGATTTTTTGACATGTAGTTACAAAATTGAGCTGGGGAGAGGTTATAAGTGTGGTGTCAGGATTGACTAACTGATGACAGACATCATTACGAAAGCTGCAAACCCAACTTATCCCTGTTAGCATTCATTGGGCCTTTACTACAACTGTATGTCTACTCTTTGTTCAGCTTTCCCCTCTGCTCACTGCCACTTGCCACACACACATACTTCACATCACAGCACACATACATTTACTCCACTACTTCTTTTCTCCTCCTCAGACTTCATTTTACATCCACTCATAAGCATGACCACTTCACACTCCACTTACTTCTCTGGGACAACATGCATCCCTCCACTTATAGTAGTTGTTGTACTCTTTACTTACACTCCACCCCAACTCTACTTCACTACCACTATACAAGATAGGCATCATCCTGTACAAACTTCTCAGACATCTTACCACTGTGTCTGAGTAAGTTCTCCTCTACCCTACCTTGTTCTTACACTTACACTCTCCTGCAGCTCTCTATCCTTACTGCATGTGACACCTACTGTGTTCACATATATCTCTGTCACTGCAGTCATGCAACTGCCCACAACCCTCTACTTGTTGGGAGCCTCTTACATGCTTTCCCTCATATATATCATAGTTGCAGCTGCCTGCCATAACCTGCATGTACAATCCCTGCCTCCTTAAGAGGGCTTACTAGGAGCTGCCTTGGATCAAAGCCAAGGGATGAGGAGTCTCAGCCAATGAAGAAGTTGTGGAACCAGCTGTAACAAGCTGGAGTCTATTCATCTAGCTACCTCACTACTTATAGTACTATGGAACACACACAGACCAGGTGCAGTAACTAAGGGCAGGTCAACAGTAACTAAAGGCACAGCATCTGTGAGAATCACTACCATGAGGCAGTAGAGACTGCAAGTGATAAGGATTAGATGTAGATCAGATAAGATATAAAGATAATATGATCTAATCTAATCATATCAAAAGTAAAACATAAAGAAAGTAACAGAAAAGAAATATAAATGGCAGGGAATAAGGTCAGCGGTAGGAGTCTGACATGTGGATAGCTGCCCTGATGGCATACTCCCAGAAACCTGGTGAAAGGCCTGCACAATGGGGGAGTGTGTGTGTGTATTCCATAATGGAATGGTGATGAGCATCACACATATGTAACACCAGAAAATGACCATCAGTGACATCAGGTGAATACAGCAACATTAACATGCCACACACAACAATCATCCACAGTCACATCAATCATGCATTTGCTTAGGTGCCAGAATACAACACTGGGTTCAGCCAATGAGGAGCAGGGCTGATAGGACATATAGGCTGAGGCTTGGTTGAGGCCTACCAAAATAACCATGGAGTCACAAGTCATGAAGTCAGCATTTGGTGGGATCAGCACTTTTTCACTCATCCATTATAGTATGATACTTTGTTTCTGTACATGCAGGCTATGGCAGGCAAGGACACAAAATATGATTGACAATAGCATGATAAACATGTCCCCACATGGGGAGAGAGCAGCTAGCATGACTGCAGCAGAGTAAGTAAGGTGTGGACAGTAGAGTGGTGCCATGACACAAGAGAGAGATGCTGCAGGGATGTGATAAGAGAAGTGTAAGATGTGCAAAGTATGAGACTCACTCAGTGTTGTAAGACAACATCTGAGGAGATGTAGAGTAGGTAGCACATCTTATATAGTGGGAAAGAAAGAGTTAGGGTGGAGCATGTATTTGGGAGGACAAGGATGCCCATAAGTATGTAGGACACATGTTGATATGTGCAGTGGGCTTGTGATTGCAGAAACTTCAACCACAACCACCACATTTGCAAGTCATAAGATTCTCTAGACACCAAAGTTGTAATTGTTAGTAGTTTAGTGCAATTAATGCAATAATGTGATGTGATGAGGCAATGAAAGGGAAATAGGACATGGATGTGATGTGATAATCATAACAATGACCATGCAGTAGTAGACTCAACACAGTAATATCTCAATGCAATGCAATAGAGAACACAATGCAACACAATGGAGAATGCAATAATAGACATGACCTATGAGGAATGTGCACTTTCTTGATAGTGAGACACATGGAGGGAAGAGTGGAATGTGCTTTTTTGCAAGTTGACTCAGACAAGAGATGGGAGACAAATTGTGGGCAGGGGAAATCTATTTGTTTCTGACAGATGATGTGCCATTTAAATACAAGTCTAGCTCCAAGGCTGGAGCACAACAAAACAAAACAGAAATTTTACAACATAGGGTCAATCATAGGGATATTTGCAATGAGGTGGAGTCTGGATGTGAATGATTAAAGCATCATGCTATACAGATGAGTGAAATAGGAAAAGTGCCAATTGCACCAAATGCTGACTTTGCGACTTGTGACTCCATGGACTGCATCTCAGCCTATACATCTTATCAGTCCTGCTCCTCATCAGCTGAACCCAGTCCTATAGTGCCAATGCCTAAGCAAATGCATGATTGATGCAACTGCAGATGATTGTTGTGTGCAGTACATTAATGTCACTGTGTTCACCTGATGTTGCTGATGGTTGTTTTCTGGCATTATGTGCACATCATGCTCATCAGTGTTGTCCAGAGTATGTGTGGTGTGGGGAACCCCACAGGGTTGTGGAGAAGTGAGCATGTCATAAATACATAAGTATGTGTAAAAGGAGAAATACCAAACAAAAGTGCAGTTATAGGAGTGATAGCAACGTACAATTGTTCAACAGTTTCTTGCATTCAGACTCCACCTCATTCCAATCATCCCTATGATCAACTCTGCATTGTAAATTTTCTATTTTGTTTTGTTGTGCTCCAGTCTTGGAGCTAGACTTGTATTTAGATGGCTTGTTGTCCACCAGAAAAGAACAGATCTTCCCTGCCCATGATTTGTCTCCCCTCTCCCATCTGAGTCAGATTGTGGAAAAGCACTATTCATCCATCCTCTCCCATGTCTACTAAAAACAAGAAAGTAACATGCACCTTGTAGGTCACATTTTTATTATTATTTGTGTTGCATCTGCATTGTGCATTGCTTGCATTGTGTTCTCTTCTGTGTTGCATTGCAATATTACTGCATTACAATATTTCTGCTTTGCATTGTGTCTACTACTGCATTGTCATTGTCACAATTACTGTGTCATGTCCATGTTATATCTCCCTTTTGTCACCCAGTCATGTCACAATATTGCATTTATTGCACTTAACTACTCATTCCATCTACTTTGGTGTCTAGAAGATCTTATGACTTGCACCCTTCAGCAATTGTTGTGGTTCTGATTTTAGATTCTGCTATCACCATACCACAGCACATATCAATGGTTCCAGTGCTCAACTCATCTGTTCTGCTGTGGCAAGTATGGAACAGTGCACTGATGTTCAACTCCTTTGGACAAAAGGATGCTGCTGATAGCATCATTGATGTATTCCCCCCCACAGTCCATATGCAGCATCTGAGGCCAGTGTTGAAAGTGGTTGTGGACCCACACAAGGTAGTGGTCCAGGACTGGCTGAAGCTGCCCTTTCTGCTTGATTGGGTAGACAACACCAGAACCAGAAATGTCATTGAGGAAGGTGGTGAAGTACACACTTCCAGATGAGATGGACACATTCTGAATGGGACCAACCAGGTCAGAGTGTGTGAGATCAAGCAGGGCAGAAGCCAAAGAGTGTGAGAGATGGAAAGGGAGGTGAGGCAACTTGCCAAGAAGGCACCCAGTGCAGGGAGGCAGTGGACCCACCAAAGCAGGTGGATTGAAGCTGGACAGCTGGGATAGTTGGATCCTGGACACAACCTCCCTGAGAGATGGCCAAGCCACTCATGCCAGAGATGAAGGGAGGGAGAGGTGACAGTGTGAAGATGAGTGGCAGAATGAAGAGTCACTCAGTAGGTGCTGTTGGCAAGGTGCCCAATACAAAGACACTGTACACCCTTGCTGATGATGCAGAGCCTGTTCTTGTAGACAATGCAAAACCCAAGACAGTCAAGCTTGCTGACCAACAGAAACCTGCCTGAAGCCCCAGGGACATGGAGGGCTTCAGAAAGTAGGACAGTGATGATGCTATTGTTGGGCAGAGTATGTTGCAAAGAACTTGAACCCTTCCCCACATAGGAAATAGAGGAGCCATTCCTGACAGTGACAGAGTGTAGAGGCACAGAGTGATCAGAGGAAAGATCAGGGTGATGTGGTCTGTACAACCAGAGTCCAGTATTGAAACATGGGCAAAGTGGCAAACAGCAGATTGAGCATCACAATCCAGAGATAAGTTTGTTGGCCCAGGTGGTGATAAATGAGCCAAGAGGACAACAGTCCATAGGCCTAGAGAGACAGCTAGAGAGATAGCTGTAAGATGAGAGAAGAGGTGTACCAGATGATAGAGGGTACACAGAGAAGGAGAGAGTTGCATAGAGCAGGTATGTCAGAAGAGGGTTGAGAGAGGAGAAGAGATACTCACCTCAGCAACATGCAGAAGTGCTGAAGTGAGAAGATGATGAGGTAAAGGAGATATTGTCAGAGCAAGATAGAGTTGAAGAGGAGCTCAAACCATAAAGAGAAAAAGAAATAAGGATATGTAAGTATGTCCAGCATCATAAGATAGGTAAAAATCAACAAGAACTAGAACGATTCTTATTTATTGTAGTAAACTCTAGTGCTCTTTATAGTGGTTGGTACATGAGCACAGACCATAGTGTCTAAAGTAACTGAATGTGTGTGTGTGCATGTGTGTACAGCAAGGACTAAAGAGGAAGGTGTAGCTTAGTAATATAGTAAGACATCAACAGCAATCACCCAGTCATGTTTTTACAGTCGTGCATTCACTGTTGTTATGAGGCACTTGCTTTGGCACCTCGTAACGGTTTCTTTTTTCTTTTTCTTTTTATCTTACTTACTAGTAAAGCATAGTATTATTACTACAAGTGTGAGCTTAGCTCCACTTTACTTAGTAAGGACTCTCTTTTCTTTTCTCTTATATAGTACTTAAGTATTTACATACTTAAGTGTGAGCTTAGCTCCAGGTACTATATTAAGACTTATCTTTTTTCCCTTTTCTTTATTTATTTATTATAACATTTACTTGCTAAGGACTATCATTATACAATTAGCAAGGACTCCCCTTTCTCATGTCTATTTACCTTTGTTTTTCTTATGTTCATTTCGCACTTGTGGCTGAGCCACTTATATCACATGGACGCGTATTTACTGCGCATTACTGTGCATTATCATTTACTTACTGTGCAATACTGCGCAACTTTACTATAGTTAGATCTCCAGTCTTGTCAACTTCACAATCTAGGGATTCTCCTATACTGCACTTGATCTATACTCACTATAAGCCTACTTTTCTCAACTAAAGAACTAAGTCTAAGATCTCTAAGCCACACTAAAGCGCCACTAAAATATCTTACATCTTGTCGCTCTGGATCCTCGAATCGTCATTGGTGGAATCATCCTCATTTCAATCTCGTTAATCCCAATCTTCATCATCATCAGGAACTTCTATTACATGCATCAAATGCGCATTCAACCTCCAGTTACCAGGAGTATCAATATAGACCTTCCCTAAGACTGTCCAATAGGCCGCTCTTAGCAACTGTCACATGTCATTATAAACTCCAACACCTCCTACACTGCCAGAGGTTATATCTTGTCATTGTTGAAATTGGGCAGCACAGCTAGGGAAGCAAACACCATGACATAAAAGAAGTAGGCATCAAGCCCAAAGCAGATTGAGATTGAGAGAAGGGCTAAAGCCCATCAGAACAAGAGGAGAGGGCACAACTGCCACATCTGTAAGATAGAGAAGATGTGTACCAGAGGGTAGAGGGTACACAGAAGAGGGAGAGAGCTGCATAGAGCAGGTATGTCAGAAGAGAACTCAGAGAGTAGAAGAGATACTCACCTCAGCACATGCAGATGTGCTGAGGTGAGACAAAGACAAGGTAAAGAAGATATAGTAAAGGCCAAATATAGTTAGAGAGGAGCCTGAACTGTAGAGATAGAAAGAGATAAGGATATGGAAGTATGTCCAGCATCCTAAGATAGGTAAAAATCAACAGTCATCACCATTTTTGTCTCACTTCTCATGGCCTCCACACTCAGGGAGAACTTCTTCTCCCACATTGTCAACTTGTTTCACTTCTATCACAAATTTGCTTGTTCTCAACAATCATGCCCTTATACTTGGCATCAACATCATGGATATGCTCTGCTGGGCATCCATTCTCTTAGTGCTCTTGATATCCTCACCCACTGTCCCCCTTGCCCTCATGTTGTCTCTGTGCAGGTTGCAGGCTCAATCCACTGCCCTACATGTCCTCATCCTTGTACCACACATTACAGTTACAACAGTCATTCTCTACACCATTGGGCTCAGATTCCAATAATACCTTCACCAGAGATCCAAATTGCACCAGCATCTGTTAATATTCGATTGACAGTGACTTGTGATTAACCAAAGGAGCACTACAAACACCACACTAGGTGGGGGACTAGAGTCCAAGATGAGCAACTAAGTAAATAATGTAAGAGTGAAGTTACAGTACCTAGAGTCTGAGATGAGCAACTAAAGAAAGGAGCTGTGCCACCTGGAACTCTTTTATAGTACTGATAGAAGCAGAGCCTGAACTATAACCATGTGTACTATGTATGTGTGGAGTTAGAACTTAAACTTAAACACATCAGGACAAAGAAAGATGTAACACAAAGTCTGGAAATCTTGAGATAAGGCAATAGGAAGAGAGTTGGTGAAGAACCTTTAATAACAACAGCATCATGCTAGGTGGATGACTGAGCCAGTTTGCCATTGGCACTCCATTTTCAAATGCAGACTGATGGTTTCTACATTCTGGGTGTCTGTTGTAGCTGTCCTCCTGAATGAACTTGAAGGCACACAGGCCACAGGCCTGGAGTAGCATCAGGAGTGGTGTCATGGTTGTGCATGACACCCTGATGTCAATACACCACCCAGCAAGTTGTAAATTATGAATGTTGCTCCCCTCTGGTTGCTTTGATGAGTAGCAATCAGTTGCTGTCCTCATCCCAGGAGTGTAGTTGAACAATGCCATCAAGTTAATCTTTTCAATGACATTACTTGCCACATTTAATGTCCAAGAGAACACTGTCAAGGATGGCAACTTCATAGTCAAGCTCAAATTCACCTTTACCACACAGAGCTTTGATATGAGCTAGAGAGTGTTGTCCACAAGACTGACACCCAATGCTTGGTGCTGTGCAGCTGTCTGCAACCCATCAAGTCAAGTCATCTTGTGTCCCAGCTCTGCAAAGGCAAAGATACACCAGCATACCAACATAAAAGGATTGGGACTGTTGATGCAGAACCAGGTGTTGATACCTGACTAGACTTTCTCTGAACCTTGGAATGGGGCTAGGGGTTGTTGTTTTTTTTCTGTCTTTTGTAACTTAGGATGCAACTTGCAGAAAGATCATGACACTCCTGGCCCGAACAAAAGCCCACCAAGTATGTGAGGGATTATGCTGGGAATGCATGGTCAAGCTAAGTGAGGTGGGCCAGAGCATGGAGTGCTCCCTGGCTCCAACATATATATTGGCCTGTGGGAGAGATTGGGATGAGCTGTGATCCCAAGATGGTAGGAGTCTGATGATGCAGAAAGCAAGGCTTGAGGATCCCAGGTAAGTAGGAGGTTAATGAATGGGGGCATTGTGTAGCATGCGAAGGCTTTCAGGACGACCAAGACAGCTTACATGTACAGAGCCATGGCTTGGGTGTGGTTTGTGAGGTACACAGTGAATGTGTTATTGGCACAGTGGCCATTCATTGCATCAAAGAAGGCAGTCCTGGAATCAGGTATTTGAGTGAGTACCAATACAAACAAATGTACTGGTAGTGGCTCAGGGACAGCATGCTGGGAAGCATCAGAGTGCCATTGTGAAAGTGCCTGGTAAGTGCCCTTGCCACTATACCAGTGTACAAACCAGTGTCCATGTGGCAGGGGGCTGGTTGGTGAATGCACCCTCAATGAAGCTGCAGTGGTCAGTCACACAGGACTTGTTGACCTGCTTGAGCTCACCCATGAAGCTGAACAACTTCTTCATGTCCTCATTTGATGAGTTGTCCCTGAAGGTGGCAGAGAGCAGGACACTGTGTGCAGATGGAACAAGAGTAATTTCTTGTCTTGCCATCCAACAGACTAGACAGGATTTCTGCAACCCATCTAGGATGTCCAGATTTAGATCATCAGAGTTGTGGTCATGCATAGAATCTATTGACCTGCCCAGCATGCCTGTGAGTCCTAGGAAGGTCTGACGGACTACTGCTTAGGCTTGCAAGACTAGCATTGATGTAAAGTGTGAGCTGGACAGATGACCCCTCGGACTGGTTGTTGACATTGCAGAACACAGGGCTGGGCAATATGGTGTTTGCCCTTCCCTCTGAGCAGCTCTTTGACCTGAGAGTGATAAAATGCAATATATTAGATGTCAGTGTGACAAGAGGCATATTTGCAACATCAGTCATGAAGGACTGCACAAAACACATTCTTCACCATCATGATGTGGAGCAGCTGGAAGACAAGCAGCAGCTTAGCCAATGGCACAGGGCTGGGTGTGTGTTTGTGTTTCAGTTGGAGTGGCAGAGCAGTGGGCATTGTCACTGAGCACTTCAAGGGCAGGGACAGCCTGGTGGGTAAGATGGGTCATGGTGATCTGGTAGCCCAAGTGTGCCCAAGTGCAAGTTGGCTGAAGTGGCAGCATAAAATGTGGACCCACCACATGACTGTGCATACCCAGTATCTTTGATAGGCTCTTGATCTCGAATTGCCTGATAGGACTTCCTGTTGATGTACAGGATGCAAGGCCATGTGGAGAGCTAAACATACAGTTGAGAGAAGACAAGTGGAGAGGGGACCCATCAGTAGAGTTGGGAGTTGCTTTGAGGTTGAAACAGTTGATTAGAGACATGAGGCTGTTCATGGCAGCATCCAGAATCAAAAGTAACACATGTACAAGGAAGCACATGAGTCCAAAAAAAAAAACAGATGATGGCATGGTGCTTACAGCCTGTGTTGTGGTGTGCCTTGTCAACATGTGCCCCCTTGAACTGAGTACTTACCTCCAATTGCTGAGAATGTGGTGTGGAGGGGCAGGGTGGGTGAGGATGTTAGAAAGACACTACTGTTGTGATAATGATAGTTGGTCTTGTAAATTGCATCAACTCACCACATACCTTTCCCCTTCCAACCTCACTTGAAACAAGTGTTCATTGTCTGCCATGGGAACTGTCTTTGTGTCTGTTGATCTTGGTGTGCCAGTTGTGAGTGGATGGACAAGAGTGCACAGGGACAAGGAGAGCTGATCTCCATGGCTGGTGTTACACCCTAGTACATGTTATGGTTTTTCATTTTTGTTACCAGCTTACTGTGCTGCAGCATCATCTTTACTGACTCATCCATGTGCAATGTTGGGATTGCAAACTGATGTATGTATGACTTACTATTTCCATTTTAGGCAACTTGGCAGAAGCTAACATGTGCACAAAATTTTGTCTCTCTGCAGAAACCATATGATTACTGCTACTTTTTCAATCACTCCACTACTGTACAGTTCTAAGCCACAGGTAGTTTATCTAACCTATTTACAATAGGTTGTCCCCTCAGTCCCTGTGTTGTTTTTGAGACTGAGTGTCTTTTGTCCTCATTCTTAGGACACTTTTTGGTGTTTCTTGTGCAGAAGAACACCTGTTTATATAACCTTATTTATTGCAAAACACAGTATATCTGGAACATTCCATTCCACAGTCTTGTACTATATTTACCTTAGCAGAATACTCTAGAACCTAATGTTGTATTGTATATAAAGGGTCAAGTACTATACTGGATACTTAGCTTAGCCTCCTGTATTTTACAGCATCCTGCTCTTGTGGAACACCACACACAGCATGGGAACACTAAGACAAAGAAGGAAATTGGGCCAAGAGTGAAACAGGATGGTTGACTGTATAATGGCAACTAATGATGATACAGGAGTAGCAAAAGAGACTGGTAAAGGCAGGGAGTGGAAGAAAAGGCACTGCTCTATAGAGACCATAGTTGAGTCCTTATATTGTTGACACACATTTTTGCTCTTTTTGCTCCAGCACCTGCTCCCCACACTTTACTTACATAAGCATGGTCTGTGCTCTGCTCTCTTACGTATATAGGCATCAGATTAGGGACACTGATCTTCAGTCGATCTACTTACATCACTCCCTCACTGTGCTTGCATCTACACTCCCTACTATTATTCTGTGCAATACCAGTATTGTAACTCTCTCTTTCTGGGCTTTTCCCCTGTGTGTTTGCACCCTCTCCCTCTTGCCTCCTTGAATGGAGTGCCTTGGTCTCAGGTGACTGCCATGCTGAACATTGTAGCATCATCATATATATGGTGGGAGATGAGATGGAATGTATGAAGAAGGGTGAAAACATGTGATAATGGAGGATGGGAAAGGTGCATGATAATGGTGTGGGTAAGGGAAGTAATCTAATGTAGTAAGGGGATAGAGGGGCATGATGTAGGTGATGATGGCAGGACATGATGTAGTCTGGTTGGGTGTCTGTGATGTGGTAAGCCAGGGGGTTACATCTTGTTGCTTATCAATCTCATTCTTGCTAGTGTGCCACACTTCAAGTCCTCCCTCTGTTCCTGCACAATCATAGCTGGCTGTCCTGCCATACTAGATTGTAACATTAGACTAAGCTACTCTACTCCCAGTATAGCTGACAAATGTAGTGCTGCCTATCCCAGTCATACTCCACTTGTTATGAGGCACTTGCTTAGGCACCTCATAACATATCTTTTTTCTTTTTCTTCTTTCCTTCTTTCTTTTCTTATATCTTACTTACAATAAGTGTAGTACTATATTGCAGCTGAGGTTACCTCATACTTATTGTAAGGACTCTATTCATCTTTCCCTTATAGTACTTTGGTATTTACATACCAGAGTGTGAGCTTAGCTCCAGGTACTATGAGGTGTCTTTCTTCCCTTTTATCTTCTTTTATTTATTATAACATTTACTTGTTAAAGACTATTACTATACAATTAACAAGGACTCATCCTATCTCATCTTTGTTTACCTTTGTTTTGTATGCACAGGCTATGGCAGGCAAGGACACAAGATATGATTGAAGACAGTATGATAAATGTATCCCCACATGGGGAGGGGGGGGCTAGCATAACTGCAGCAGAGTAAGTGAAGAAGTTGTTGTGTAACACATGATGCAGTAAAGAGTACATATATGTGAGTGAAAGGAGTAAGCCGAATGATTGTAGTAGTATGCACAAAAGGAAATCAACATGTTTATCTCTTGTTCATTTCATGCTTATGGCTACTTACTTGTAGTGCACTATGGATGTGACTGAGTCACATGATCTTGTTGATTGCTGTGCAATCATCATTGATCTGTGAACTTTAACTACTTGTACTATTCTTAGAACTCCAATTTTGTATAAGTAGTTGAAAGACTGGCGGTCTTAAACCCCAGTCTTGTCAACTTTGCAATCTAGGGATCTTCCTATACTGTGCTTGATCTAAACTTGTTCTCATCTTGCTTTAAAGCACTAAGCACTAAGTCTAAGATCTCTAAGTCACCCTAAGCATCACTAAGATATCATAAACTTGTCACACTGGATCCTCATTTAGTCATTGGTGGAATCATCCTCATCTCGATCTCATTGATTCCTCTCTTCATCTTCATCAGGAATGTTTACTATGCCATCCAAGCACACAACAACTACCTTGTTACCAGGGGTATGCTTATTGTGAACCTTCCCTAAGACCGTCCAATGGCTGCTCTTAGCACCACTTGGACTTTGTCTTCTCATGCAAATGTGATGCCATTGTATACTGTGGTCACACCCTTGAATATCAAGGACTCCAACAGTGGCAAATCATCAGCACTTGGATACTAACTGCCTAGATGACACACTGTCGACTAGTGACCTCTACTCCTACACTCAAGAGGCTGGTGGATAATTTAAACAAGTAGAATTACCATTACCAAGACTTTCCAGACTGCCCCTTACCACAATCATTGAAGTCCCACTCACATCCACTTCTATCCTTTTCCTCCCTCCTCTAACACCTGCTTGGGTACCACCCCAGCCACCAACACCAGTCATCATGTCCACTACTTCAAAGTCATCATTCAAACCAGCCAAAACTGGAGATTTACAATGGAGATAAAACCAAGTATTGTGCTTTTATCAACTTGTGCACTCTCTATATCCAAGGGATTGATCTTATGGACAATTGTAAAAAGATAATGTGCATACTATCTTTTATGCAGAAGGGTACTGCACTCACATGGCATGATTGCTACATTGAAGACACCTACACTACTAGGCAACCCACCTTTGTGGAGTTCTTCAAAGAACTCAATCTAGCCTTCAAGGATGCTCAGTACAAGGTACATGTGACAGTGGAACTCCAGCAATTCAAGCAGAAAACATTCTCAGCTGACATTTATATTGTGTGATTCTGGATCTTTGCAGCTGATGCAGAGATCAAAGATGATGTAGCCCTAATGGCCTTTTTTCAGTTAGGTCTGAATAAACCTATTTATGATTGCATCTACATGATGTCTGATGTGCTGGACCCCTTTGAAAAATGGATTAAGATGGCCACTCAGTCTGACAGTCAAATCTGCACTCAAAGATCTTATTTGAACATGATGAGCTCTCATGAAGTTGAGGCTCATCACTGCAGAGGCAAGTGAGAGGAGAGCAAAGGAGAGTGGGGAGAGAGTTAGAGCAACCAGTAGATTGGTGCTGAGAGTCACATATGTTGATTTCTCTATCTATCTTGTGATGCTTGCCATACACTTATGCATTAAGTATGTTACGAGGCACTTGCTTTGGCACCTCGTAATGGTTTTCTTTTTCTTTTTCTTCTTTTTCTTTCTTATATTTTACTTACTATAAGCATAGTATTAACTACAGCTTGAGCATAGCTCATAATTATAGTAAGGACTCTATCTCTTTCTCTTTACAGTACTTAAATATTTACATACTTAAGTGTGAGCTTGGCTCCAAGTACTGTAAAAGACTTATCTTTTCCTTTGGTATCTTTATTTATTTATTATAACATTTACTTGCTAAGGACTATCACTATACAATTAGCAAGGACTCACCTTTCTCGCTCTTATTTACCTTTGTTTATCTCTTGTTCATTTTGTGCTGATGGCTAAGTCACATTACTTACACAATGGATGCATCTTACTACACAGTACTGTGCATTGCTGTATATTGCTGTGCAATACTGCACCCTACTGCATAACTTTACTATACTTAGGACGCTAGTTTTGTATAAGTAGTTGAAAGACTGGGGGTCTTAAACCCCAGTCTTGTCAACTTCGCAATCTAGGGATTCTCCTATACTGTGCTTGACCAAAGCTTGCTACAAACTCACCTCATCCTCTAAGAACTAAGTCTAAGATCTCTAAGTCACTCTAAGCGTTGCTAAGCCATCCTAAACCTCGTCACTCTGGATCCTTGATTAGCCATTATCATCATCACTATCTCATTGATCCCATTCTTCATTGTCATCAGGAACATCTACTATGCCTATCAAGCACATATTCACTACCTTGTTACTAGGGGTATTGTTACAGACCTTCCCTAAGACCATCCAATAGGCCACTCTTAGCAATTTCCTCTTTCATTATTTCATTTTCTCTTTATGGTTTGAGCTCCTCTTCAACTCTACCTTTCTCTTCTTTACCTCATCATCTTCTCACCTCAGCACTTCTGCATGTTGCTGAGGTGAGCATCTCTTCTCCTCTCTCAACCCTCTTCTGACACACCTGCTCTATGCAGCTCTCTTTTTCTCTGTGTACCCTCTACCATCTGGTACACCTCTTCTCTCATCTTACAGATGCTCCCCCACTTTTGGACTATAGTCCTTTATGTTAGATATTCATGTGTACACTATACATTTTTGTTTGGCTCTCCTCACATACATACTACATACATACTACTTACTGCATCACATGTCTTACCTACACTTTGGATTACCTCACTCTCTCATACAGGCCCCACTTACAGCATCCATATGATGCATGCCCCTCACCTCCTTATAGTAGTCCTTGTACTTTACTACTTCACTCTCCACATGAATCTTCATTCTAAGCACTACTTAAGATGGTCTCTATATGCTACAACTTCTCAGACACTTCCTACATCTGTCTGAGTGAGTATCCTCACTTCTCTTTAACCATCTCATTCTTACACACAACCCTGCAGTGTCTCTCTTTACTCATCACTGTCTGCCAAAGCCTGTGCATACAGGTTATGGGCCCTGCCCAGTGCAAGGCAGACAGCATCCTCTTCATCATATACAGTGCAGTCATTATCACCATCCTACTACAGATTGAACATGTGGATGTGACCACATCACCTTTACCAAAGATGGAGATTCCCACACTCTAAGGTGAAATCAACTACAAGTGCTGGATTGTCAGGCCACTATTATTCTCCCTATTTTTCTCTTCATTTTTCTCTATTTTCTTATGTCTCTATCGTCATAGATCTTACAATCGCTCCTGATCTATCAAAGCGATTCCCACGGTCATGGACTCTTTCTCTTCGTCTTTATCGGCCGATGACGCGTATGTCGTCCGATCTCCGATCAGCCCATTCTATCTTTAATTATGATTCTCTTTCTCACACTTACTGCACATGCTCACCAATCCTTCTCACATCTGCTGCGGAATATCACCAATCACTCCCACAGTTGCTGCAGAGCCTCAGTCAGCACTGATGTGTCCCCTCTATTATTAGATATGACATCATTACCTTACTTTCTCATTCTCCAGCCCTATACTGTACTGCATGGTCTGTGCACACTTCAGAGTACTATATATACATATGACCCCTAGCGGTTTATTCCCCAGTTCTGATCATCTGGGATATCCGCTAGGTACAGTACCAGTTCTCTTCTCTTTTACTATATACTAATATATCTGGGATATCTGCTAGTCTAAGCGCGATTGTCCTTTTTGTTGTTCTAGCTTTTTCTTCAGTTGTTCAGCTTCGACATAGTGTTGGCCTCACATGGATGAGTCTCGTTCACAATGTCCTGGTTGTACTCAGCATTTTGTTTACAATCTCTGGTACAAAGCCTCTTCCAATCTATAACACCATTGTCATGAAGAGTGCAACTGAGACAACACCAGAAGAAGTGAAACCAGGCACCACCATTATAAACAAAGATGACATAGAAAAATGGGACAAAGATGACTTGAAAGTGAGCACATACCTAAGCCTATTCACAGGGCCAATCACAGCACACCACATTGATGAGTTCAACACATCCACATGGGAGAATTGGCAAAATCTCAAAAAGGAATTTGGCACCTGGGGATCTATGGCATACATTGTGTGCTTTTCAACAATTCAAGTTTGACACTAAGACTCTATTTTCCAAGTGAATTGAACAACTTCAGCTGGTCCAAGTGGAGCTAGCAGATTTCAGACACAAAATCACCAATGATCAAATGGCTGTTGCCATGCTCATGGGATTGCCTGAATCCTGGTCAAACATGGTCACTGCCTTTCTTGCATCACAGCCAGACCTATTCAAAATAAAATCCATCAATGTCTGCAAATGCATCATAGATGAGAGTGACCACCAGTCCAGCAACACTGGGACATCTCTCCTCTCCTCCACACAGTGCATGCTAAGAGTGGCCTAATGGATGGTCTTTGTTGAAAGACAGGCATTGATGCCAATGGCAAAGTGAGAATAAGTAATGACCATAAGACTGTTGTCCATGGTAGACACATCTGAGTAGAAAATATGAAGTGTACAGATGGGTATGCAGAAGATAAGAGTGAGGAGCATGATAGATGAGGTATTTGTAAGAGGTATATGAGAGGCTAGTGCATAAAAGAGACCATACCTCAGCAGTGTTGCAGAAGTGCTGAGGAGAAACAACAACAGAGTGGAGAAGATATAGTAGGAGCAAGACAGAATTCAAGAGGTGCTCTAACCATAAAGAATGGCAGGATGATGTAAATAATTCTATGTGAAGAGACTCACCAGTACAGCAAGTGACCAGTGGTGAATGAAATAAGATAAGATGTGCACTCATTATGTAAGTGACATGTCCAGAGAAGTATAGTGGTCACAAATCAGCAGTCTTAGGGAAGGTTTGCAATAACTATACCTATACCCCTGGTAACAAGGTACTCATTGTGTGCTTGAACAGTGTAGTAAACATTCCTGATGACAATGAAGAGAGGGATCAAAGAGATAGTGATTGTGAGGTGCACACTAGACAGCGAGGTCACAACTGAAGAGAAGAAGAGGATTGGCAATGGAGGAGACAATACACCTTTGAAGAGTCACGCCGTATAGTGGATATCTCAGATGTATAAAGCTAAAGAACTTATCTACTACATGAGAGTCTTTATATACTACAGGGATCAGCACACAGACCATGTGCTGTCACTGTAGGGCAGGTGTATGTAAATAAGATGCGCAGTATCTGTGAGAAGTATCAATAAGCAATGCGCAGCATTGCACTGCATCAGTAAGCATCTGTGGGAATTGTAGTCATAATTGTATAGTAAGCAGTCTGATGACTAAATGGATATGTGTCATAGATAATCGCGATAAGATCTACTGATGATCAGATAAGATGAGATAAGATATCTCATGTAGATCTTGAGTGATAAGGATAAAAGAAATCGTAAAATGAAGAGAAAAATAAGTATGTTCTGACAGTGATGAGGATGATACCACCGATGACTATCTGAGGATCCAGATTGACAAGTTTAGGATATCTTAGTGACACTTAGGGTGACTTAGAGATTCTAGACTTAGTTCTTAGGGTTAATGAAATGAGATGAAAGTGAGCTTAGGTCAAGTGCAGTATAGGAGAATCCCTAGATTGTGAAGTTGACAAGACTGGGGTTTAAGACCACCAGTCTTTCAACTACTTATACAAAATTGGAATCCTAAGAATAGTACAAGTAATTAAAGTTCACAGATCAATGATGATTGCACAGCAATCAACAAGATCATGTGACTCAGTCACATCCATAGTAAACTACAAGTAAGTAGCCACAAGCATGAAATGAACAAGAGATAAACAAAGGTAAACTAAGATGAGATAGGATGAGTCCTTACTAATTGTATAGTGATAGTCCTTACCAAGTAAATGTTATAATAAATAAAAGAAGAAAAAAGAAAAAAGAGATAGAAGATGTCAGGACATGTTATTTTTCTTTTCATTTTACAATTTCTTTTATCTTATCTCATCTGATTAGATCTCTTATGATAATCTATGACTCATTCACAATTCATCATCAGGCCAATTACTAATTAGTTATGACACATATTCTCATGATGACTGTGCAATGCTGTGCATTACCTACAAATCATTCTCACACATGCTGTCCTTGTTTCATACTTTCAAATGCCTGCCCAACAGTAACATATGCAGTCTGTGCACACAGGCATTTGCTATATATACTGTACTCCTTTGTGTACTTATTCTTTAGCTTAGTACTTCTGGGACATTTGCTTCATAGTGTGTTAGTCCTTGCAAATACTATCAACCTCTTCCTCTCTTCTCTTCATAGGACTACTGTGTGACCTTGCTAATAGTGTCAGCCTCACAATAGTACTAAGCTCTTTAGCAACCCCACACCACCCTCTCTCAACCACTGTTGACTGAATCATCACTCCCCACCCTACTTGTCTAAGAAGATGCAGTACTTTGTTTTATGGTTTCGAATTTTTTGTAGTCAGCTACAGTGCTGGGCCTTACATTGCCTCAGTGAGTAGTGCAAGGGTGTCTTACCACTTAGTGGAGCACTGAAAACCCCCTGACAACCATTCAGAGCAGGGATATGATAAATTTTACTCTATCAGAGAATTCTTTTGTATTATACAAGTAGTACTTAGCACATTACCATACCATCATTGTCCACTTTGCATTTGAAAGGCTTGCACCCTTAAAAAAGGTGTAAAGAGTTTTCACTTCATGTAATTTTATTTTCATCATTCCAAGAATACTCTGCTTGGAAAAGAGGACTCATTCTGGCAAATCCTGTTGGTTTTTTCATTACCTTATGATGCTGATCACACTATTTACTTATTAAATACACTTATCTCTATCTCATCTTATTGGTATTTCTTCTCTCTTTATGGTTTGAGCTTAAACTTAAACTCTATCTATGTCTATAATATAATGTGATGAGGAATGGCAACATGTGGTTTTTTTCATGTCCAAAGCACCACTACAAAAAAGTTGTCCCCTGGTGTGGTATGCCACACACAGCAGCATGGCACATGCATGGCAGTGCCACAGTGTGTGCCTGCATTGCTGCTGTGTTGACAGTGTGTGGTCCCCTACCACCTGTGCCACTGCTGTATGAACAGCATGCTATGCATGGCCCAGTACTGCACCCCCACTGCGGCATGCCCAGCAGGCACTGTGTGGCCAAGGTGCTGGCTGGCAACTGCACAGTGCATGAGGCCACATGGGCCTGTGCCACCCCTGGCCATGCATATTGTGGCAGCAACAGCAGCATTGTGGGGCAGCTCAAACCATGGCACATACAGCACATTAAAGCAATTGGTGTGTACTCTCTCTCACAGACTTCCCCTTGCTTACCCACCTGCACCCATATATGTGCCCTGAGCAAGAGCCTGCACCAGGGGTCAGCATCCATGCACAAGGAGAACATGGGTGATGCAGCATCATGGTGATGTTGATGGTGGTGGACATCCCCACATTCATGCCTATGCACCGATTTCAGCCTCAGTATGTATGTCCTCCTGCACCCCCATGTCACCACTGTCTCAACAGTGCATGGCCCCCCACCCATTGGCACTACCACTGTATGTATTTTTTGTTTTTTGTTTTTTTTGCTGCTGAGCACATACTCTGCACCTGCCCCATCTGTGTCTGTGGCCATGCATGTGCGCCACCACTGCATACATGTACTAGGTGGGGTGAAAAAGGCACCCCTCATCCTGCCCACACTGCTGCAGTGGGTCTTGCCATCACCCAAGCCACTGAGTGAATTCAATGTCCTACCCATGCACCCACATTGCTGCTGTGTCAACAATGCATGGCCATCTACCCACCCACACCACTGCTGTACAAACAGCATGACCACCACATCACACATGCTGCCACTACATGGGCAGATGTGCTTGGCATGCCGCTCAAGATGCTGCCCCCAGGAAGACACTTGGGTGCATGCTCTTTTCTCACACTCCCTTCTGCTTACTGACATCCATGCACCCACATCACTGCTGTGTCAACAGTGCACAGCCCCATACCCATCCCTGCCACTGCTGTACAGACAGTGCATGGCCACTACCACCCTGGCCACACCACCACTGTGCCAATACAGCACAGCCACTATCTCCTCACCAACATTATCACCATACCAGCACAGTGCAACAATGTGCCCATCTGCCCCACCCATGTCCACTCAAGATGACATGGGCAATTGGTATGTCACTTCTCCTGTGCCCACCTGTGCACCCACATCACCACTGTCTCAACAGTGCACCACCCCCTATCCACTTATGCTGCCGCTGTACGATCAGTGCATGGCCAACACCTGCCCACCCACACTGCTGCTGTGCCAATACAGCATGGCCACAGCCTCCTCACCCATGCCACCACTGTACCAGCACAGTGTGGCAACTTACCCACCCACCCTGCCTGCATCCACTCAAGATAATGTGGGCAACTGGTATGTCCCTTCCCCTGTGCCCACCTGCACATGGCCACTGTCAACAGTGTGCAGTCCCCTACCACCCACACCACTGCCATATGAACAGCATGGCCACCACATTGCCCATGCTGCCACTGCACAGTGTGCCACACATTCCTCCTGCACATGGGCACTGTGCTGTGCCCACCTGGCTTGGGCTTGGGAAGCTGCACTGGCATGCACCAGCAGATAGATGTCATGCACTCTCTTCCTTTCTTTCATTCATCCTCAACTCACATAAAATACTTCAGCTTCCCTACAACATGCAGCATGACAGGTATGATGGACACAGACAATGCAATACATATGTTCTGTCAACAAAACCATCAATTATATTCAACTTTGTGCCCATTGTTCATCTACTTTCATTTAGATCTAGCAATGCTTCCCTTCATTCTCTGTTGCAACATATATATACAACTGTAATCATATCTTGTTAGTTGATGTTACAAAACAACAGATATTTACCCTATCTTGGCATTTTGCAAACCTCTTGGTGAGTTCTGTTGATGCCATATTTTTAAACAATAACATGATGGGCAGAAGTTTTTCTATATTCAATCTGTAAGTTCTACTATTGAATGACACTGTATCCATGATATTTTCTCACCTCCTATACCTGTAGCTACATAGGTCCATGAGTTTTCCAATCCACAATAGTAGCCATACAGTTGATGTTCCTGTTTTGCTTTTTATTTTCACAGTTTAAGAGGTGCCTTTTTGTCCTTCTATCTATTTGTAATCTACAATACTTCCACATGCCATCATTACTATGGGTATGGGTTTTCATGGGTGATAACCAGTCATGATCACTAGGGATAGGGACAGGGCAGGGACAGGGACAGGACATGGACATTGGTGAGGAATGTTGCAATGCAATAGGATAGGTCTTTACTTTATAGCTGGAGAGGCAATTGGGATTAATCTGTGGGTTGGGATTGGTCTGTAAATTGGACTTGGTCTGTAGATAGATAGAGTACTATTTCCTTTTATTTTCTGTTGCAACAACTGATGTATATGTTCACAGATGATGTCTTATGACTTGATGTTGCAATGCAACAGGTTTTTACACTAGTCTTCTTTACTTTGTCTTTGTCTCACCTCAGCACTTCTGCATGTGTTGAGGTGAGTATCTCTTCTACTCTCTGAGCTCTCTTCTGACATACCTGCTCTATCCAGCTCTCTCTTTCTTCTGTGTACCCTGTACCCTCTGGTACACATCTTCTCCATCTTGCAGATGCTCTTCTACCATAGGACCACAGTCCTTTAGTAGCTCTTCCTCTTTGTGTGGCTACAAGCCTACCATTGATCTCATTATGACCAATCTATTGTTTGCCTTGTTGCCTGAATTTTAACAAATCCTACACCAAACTTGTTGCTCCTCTCACACATTCCACACACCCAAACACTTCTACTGCCCTCCAATGTTACTATGGCAATGCATTCAACTACTGCCAACAACAAGCCATCTGGTTTTTCAAACTCCACAATCCATACTACACCACCCATCATAACAAATTCCCTTGGCATTTCTTTCTGCAGTACTACAAGTGAACCAGCCCATATTATTATTTGATCCCCCAAGCCTTCATCTTCCAAAAAAAGTGATGACTTCATCAGGACCCAGCAATTGGGAAATGAGACAACCTGCTCCAATGATTAAAGATTCCTCAGGAGAAACAGAAAGGGAAAGAAGATCAATAGAAACTGCAAGGCTATGCATAACAAATCTGGAGGATACAGTGGAGACAATGAAAATAGCAATGGAAACTCAGCACAACAATGCCCAGAACCAAAATGCACAATTTTTGGAGATGGGAACTGCATTGGCACAAATAACCAGCTTGTTGGCCAGTATCACAGCAATGATGAGCACCCAGCCAACCCAATACCCTACACTAGCTGCTATGTCTGGCCCATCTGTAGGCCCCAGGGGCCACATGTTTGCACAACATCAAGTCAAAGTTTCTGCACCTACTCTATTCTCAGGGAAGTGCGACAAACTTGACTCTTTTATGCAAGAGCTATTCTTAGTATTTGCAGCAAACAAGACATGGATAGACAGTGATCACATCACATATGCCCTATCCTATATGATAGGAGGAAGTGCAGAAGTGTGGAGAAATCTACAAGTCACCAAACAGTGGCCACATGAGGCCAATCCCCTCAATCCACTCCACCCTATGCCCTTCCAAAATTAGGTAGAATTTGATGACAAACATTGTGTCCAATTTGGGGACCCAGATGAAGCTCATACTGTGCAACAAGAACTTCACAAAATTCGACAAATGGGAAAGACAGCAGAGGAATACACTACTGATTTTCTCCTTATTGTAGCAAAAATAAGATATGATGACTATGCTCTCATTGATTGTTACTGCAGAGGATTAAATAATGAACTTCTCCAAAGGATTTATAACATCAATCCTCCACCAGTCTCCTATCTTGAATGGCAGAAAATAGCTCAAAGTGCTGATAGACATATGCACAAGTTCAAACAACTCATGCAGACCAGAGGAACGCCTGCTTGGACCCCCAAATTCAATCCAAACTATATATGCCCCAAAGCAAGATGGAATGTCCAAAGTAACCCCCCAGAACAAAGAGCTACCAATGCCATGGTACCAATGGATGTTGACAGAGCACAGTGTAGGAAAACCATCATTTGTTACAATTGCAGACAGGCAGGGCACATATCATGTGAGTGCCTGCAGAAGGGGAAGAAGAGTATCAGAGAGATACATGAAGACATCAGACAGATGTTGACAGAAGACTTCCAGAAGCTCATGAATGATGAGTGGGAGAAAAGAGGATTGCCTGTAGATAGGCAGGGTTTTGCCAAGGACAATCAGTAGATACCACTGCATTGTCCTCCAATTGTTTCTCTGTTCTGTTTCCTGATGATGGTGCTGTTGATCACGCCAATGTATGCAATCCAGTTATCAATGAATGCATTATTGTTCCAACTCATCAGGAAAAGAAAGAGAAAGAGGTATCTGAGAGTATGCCCTCTCAAGAAAAAGAAAAGCACAAAATTATGGGGATAAAAACAGAATTACCCATGATCACAGTAGAGATCAAAACAGTGAATACTGGAGCAACAGTCACTGTAGATGCCCTACCAGATTCAGGTGCTACAACATGTTACATTGACAAACAATTCATGAAACAAAACAATCCAAACACAAAAAAATTACCTATTGCAATTCCAGTTTATAATGTTGATGGAACAAAGAACAAAAATGGGTCTATTAGAGAAACAGTAGACTTAATCTTGAAAACCTATGACCATACCAAAAGAACTATGTTCTGTGTCACTGGACTAGGGAAAACCAATCTAATTCTTGGAGAGACATGGCCTAAAATCCATAATCCAGAAATAGATTGGCAATCAGGATCAGTAACATTCTCTAGATGCCCAAGAAGATGTCAAGTTAGTCTTCTTGAAGAAAAAAAGTCTAGAAAGAAAATCAGAGCAGTAAAAAGAGAAATACAACTGAAGAAAGAAGTACCCAAGTTCATGGAAGTAGATCATGATGAAGAAGACGAACCAAGACCAGGAGATAAGATTCTGTGTGTTATGATTAGTGAAGAAGAAAACAATGCAGCAATCAATAACATCAGTCAAGATCTCACAATTGAAGCAGAGAAGAGGAAGATCAAAAGATCATTTGAAGACATAGTACCCCTCACATATCATCATTTCAAAACTGTCTTTGAGAAAGAATCTCTTGACAAATTACCTCCCAAATGAATATGGGATCATGCCATAGAATTGAAGCCAAACTCAAAGATGCACACAGGAAAGATATACAATCTATCCCTTATTAGAGAAATTCATAGATGAGAACCTAAAATATGGATGTATATGACCTTCAAAATCACCAATGGCATCACTATCTTTCTTTATCAAAAATAAATCAGGAGAGTTATGTCCAGTACAAGACTATTGTCACCTCAATGAAATTATGATTAAAAATGCATATCCTCTACCACTCATTTCACAATTAATCGATAAACTCAAAGGGGCAAAGTTTTTCACCAAACTAGACATTCAATGGAGCTACAACAATGTCTGAATCCAAGAAGGAGACAAATGGAAGGTGGCTTTTATAATCAACAAAGGACTTTTTGAACCACTAGTCATGTTCTTTGGACTGACAAATAGTCCTGCCACCTTTCAAATGATGATGAATCATCTCTTCCATGTATTCATTGCAAATGGCAAAGTAATTGTTTATATGGATGATGTTCTTATCTTCACCAAAACACTCAATGAACATTGTCAAATTGTTGCTGAAGTGTTGCAGATACTTCAAGACAACAAACTCTACTTAAAGCCAGAAATATGTGACTTTGAGAAAGAAGAGATCAACTATCTTGGACTCAAGATCTCTCTCAATAAGATCATGATGGGTCCTATCAAAGTACAAGGCATTGCAGAATGGCCTACTCCTACCACAGTTACTGAAACCAGATCGTTTTTGGGATTCATAAACTTCTACAGGCATTTTATCAGAGGATTTTCAGAGATCACCAAACCTCTGAACACCTTACTACAAAAAGATGCAAAATGGAAATAGGAACATGACCAAATACATGCATTTGAATCACTTAAAACAGCCATGTGTTCCAAACCCATCTTGACTTTTTCCCAAATCAGAGAAACCATATCTTGTAGAAGCTGGCAGCTCTGGTTACACAACTGGAGCTGTATTATTCCAAAAATGCAATGATGACAAATGGCACCCAGTGGCCTATATCAGTAAAAGTCTATCACCAGCAGAATGAAACTACAACATCTATGGCAGAGAGATGTTGGCAATAATCCCAGCACTGGAACAATGGTGGCACTACCTCAAAGGTGCACAAAACATGGTTGAAATCCTAACAGACCACAAAATCTAGAGTACTTTATGAGTGCCCAGAAATTGAACTGTCATCAGGCATAATGGTCTCTCTTTCTTTCTAGATTTGATTTCAACCTTACCCATTGCCCAGGTAAATCATCTGACAAGCCTGATCACCTCTTGAGACATTCAGATCATAAAGAGGGGGTGGAATGTGACAATGACAACATCATATTTCTCAAACCAGAGTTCTTTAAACAATCAATCAATGCAATATTCACAAACCCACCACTGCTGAAAAATATCTTGGAAGTGCAGAAGAATGAGGGGGGAATACAACAATGGAGAGAATTACCAGCAGATGAAGCAAAGACAGCAATCATTGCAGGACATGGGGGAAATGAACAGGGACTCCTTACATACAAAGGAAAAATCTTCATTCCCAAAAGTTGTAGAGTGGAAGTGGTGAAACATTGTCATGATAGTCCAATAGCAGGACATCTGGAACAATGGAGAACACTGGAATTAGTAGGAAGAACATTCTGGTGGAAGGGGATGGCAGCATACATTGGAAGATACATAAAAAGATATGAACTTTGTCAAAGGACTAAAGTTGTCACAAAGAAACTGCAAGGCAAACTCATGCCTAATGAAATCCCAAATCAACCCTGGCAAATCATATCAACCAATCTCATCACACAATTGCCAGATAGTCAAGGATATGACTCCATACTAGTAGTAGTGGATTGATTTTCAAAGATGATTCATGCAATGCCCACTACTACCAGCATAACAGCAGAAGAAGTTGCATGGCTTTTCAGAGACAATATCTGGAAATTACATGGTTTACCAGAAAAGGTCCTCTCTGACAGAGGCCCACAGTTCACTTCAAGAGTTATGAAGGAACTAAACAAAATCCTTGGGATCAAAACAGCTCTTTCAACCACTTTTCACTCACAGACTGATGGACAAACTGAATGCATAAATCAAGAGATAGAACAACATCTCAGAATTTTTGTCAACCATCAATGAAGCGATTGGATGAACTGGCTGCCTATGGCAGAACTTTGCTACAATAATCGAATCAATGCATCTACCAAGTAAACTCCCTTCATATTGAATAGCAGTCAACATCCAAGGATGGGATTCAAACCTCATACAGAATCCAATATTGAATCCATATATGTTTTCATATCTTCATTAGAATGAGCTAGAGATTACACTAAGTCAGTGTTGAAGAAAGTGTCTGAAGACATGAAAAAGTACTATGATGCACATAGGGGAATGACTCCCAAGTATGAAGTAGGGGATAAAGTCTGGCTAGATACATCCAATATTCAATTGGATCAATCCATGAAGAAACTAGATCATAAACGAATTGGACCATATGCAATCATTGAAGTTTTGTCTAACAACAGTTACAAACTTGCACTACCCAAAATGTTAAAAATCCATCTGGTTTTTCATGTGGTCAAACTTTTACCATTCACCACCAACTCTATTCCTGAAAGAAAACGAAAAAACCCACCAACCCCTATAGTCAAAGGAGGAGAAGAGAGATATGAGGTAGAAGAAATTCTGAGCACTCCAAAACAATATGGCAAAATCAAATACTTAATTAAATGGAAAATTTACCCACACAAATATAATTCTTGGGAACCCACATCTATCATCACCAAAGATATTCCCAAGTTGGTCAAAGAATTCCATTTATCACATCCCACCACCATCTGAGTTATACAGAATATCATGCTACTAGTGGAACAACTTTCAGACAAGGCAACTCTTCCCACCAGAGGATCATCATTTGCAGCAGGGTTAGATCTTTATAGTGCTGAAGAAACAGAGATACTACCACAAGGTCAAAAGTTGATCGATACTCAGATCTCCTTGGCTATACCAAGTCACTGTTATGGATGTATTGCTCCTTGCAGTGGTTTGGCTGTCAAAAACTCTATATCAATTGGAGCTGGAGTAATTGACTCAGACTATTATGGTCCTCTCAGGATTCTTCTTGTCAATAATGGAAATGACATATTCCAGATAAAAGAAAAAGATCATATCGCTTAATTGATTCTTGAAAACATATCCTTTGCCAATGTTTTGGAAGTCAAATCATTAGATGACACTTATAGGGGAACAGGAGGTTTCAGATCTATGGGGGTTTAGTGGTTCATTGAGTTGTCTCATCCATAAAATGGGGGTATTGTCAGGACATGGTATTTTTATTTTCATTTTACAATTTTCCTTTATCTTATTGCTCAAGATCTACATCATATCTTATCTCATCTGATTAGATCTCTCACAATAATCTATAACTCATTCATGATTCATCATCAGGCTGATTACTAATTAGTTATGACACATATTGTCACAATGACTGTGCAATGCTGTGCATGACATTGTGCTGTCCTCATTTCATACTTTCAAATGCCTGCCCTACAGTATCATACACAGCCTGTGCACACAGGCATTTACTATATATACTGTACTCCTTAGTGTACTTATTCTTTAGCTTAGTACTTCTGGGATATCTACTTCATAGTGTGTTAGTCCTTGCAAATACTATCAACCTCTTCCTCTCTTCTCTTCATAGGACTACTGTGTGACCTTGCTAATAGTGTCTGCCTCACAGAAGATGCCTCATAGTACTTGGAGCTAAGCTCACACTTTAGTATGTAAATATGAAAGTACTATAAGACAAGAGATAAGGTCCTTACTGTGAGGCCGACGCTTGTCGAAGCCGAACAACTGAGGAAAGCTATAAGAAAAGGACAATCACGCTTCAACTAGCGGATATCCCAGATATATTAGAATAGTAAAAAGGAGGAGAGAATGGTACTGTACCTAGCGGATATCCCAGATGATCAGAACTGGGGAATAAACCGCTAGGAGTTCTATGTATATATAGTACTGTAGAGCGTGCACAGACCATGCAGTACAGTATAGGGCCGGAGAATGAGAAAGTAAAGTAATGATGTCATATCTAATAATAGAGGGGACACGTCATCGCTGACTGAGCTCCGCAGTAACTGTGAGAGTGATTGGTGATACTCCGCAGCAGGTGTGAGAAGGATTGGTGAGCAGGCGCAGTAAATGTGAGAGAATGAATCATAACTAAATATAGAATGGGCTGATCAGAGATCGGACGACATACGCGTCATCGGTCGATAAAGACGAAGAGAAAGAGTATGTGACTGTGGGAATCGCTTCAATAGATCAGGAGCGATTGTAAAATCTATGATGATAGAGACATAAGAAAATAGAGGAAAATGAAGAGAAAAATAGAGAAAATAATAGCGGCCTGACACTTACTATAAGTATGAGCTATGCTCAAGCTGTAGTTAATACTATGCTTATAGTAAGTAAGACAAAAAAAAGAAAGAAAAGAAAAGAAAAGAAAAGAAAAGAAACACATTACAAGGTGCCAAAGCAAGTGCCTCGTAACAATCAGCACTTTTCCTTTTTTGCTCATCCATTATAGTATGATACTTTGTTTGTCATGTCCAGACTCCACCTCATTTCCAATCATCCCTATGACTGACCCTGCACTGTAAATTCTGTTTTGTTGTGCTCCAGTCTTGGAGCTAGACTTGTATTTAGATGGCTTGTCATCTGTCAGAAATGAATAGATCTCCCCTGCCTGCAATTTGTCTCCCCTTTCCTTTCCAAGTCAGATTGTGAAAGAGTGCATACCTCATAGGTTGCACTTATTATTGTATTGCATCCTCTATTGCATTGCATTGCATCCTCCATTATTCCCATTGTTGCATTTACAGTGTCACATTCCCATCACATTCCCTCACTATCACCCAGTTGCATCATGTTATCACATTATCATTATTCACCCTACACTACTAACTCTCTTTCCTTTGGTGTCTAGGGGATCTTACAGCTCACACCCTTCAGCATCTGTTGTGGTTGTAATAGTAGATTCCTCTCACATATGCCCACTGCACATATCACTCCTTGTTGGCAACCTGGTCCCTTGCCTCCAGATGTATCCCACCTGCATGTTTTTGGTTGCCATGCTTGGGTCACAACTCTGGACAGCCAATGAACCAAGCTTGACCCAAAGTCTCAGTCCATGGTCTTTGTTGGCTATGATTCTGGTACCAAGGGCTGGCTGTTCTGGGACAGGTCCCCCTGGAGACAAGTCATCAGTTGTGATGCCACCTTCGAGGAAGGCATTTTCCCTGCAGTGGAAGCAGCTTCTTCACCCACCATCCTTGATGTCTTTCCTCTGTTGCCCCCCACTGATGGTGATAGTGACAGCGACAATGATGATGATGATGATGATGATGATGATGATGATGATGATGATGATGATGATGGTGGTGGTGGTGGTGGTGGCCACACCCACTCCTTCTGTCCCACTGCCCATATCTGTTGCTCCTCTGCCACCCACTCCTCCTGTCACTCCACCACATGCAGCTGCCCTGGCTGCCATCTCTCTGCATGTCCATGCACAGTGCACACAATGTGTTGACCTTGTGGAGCCTGCCACTGTTCCCTGCTGGCACACCTCTCCTAACTGGCTCACTGGCTGCCAGCAGGCATGCACTGCCCTGACTGACAATGATGTGCCAGTTGTGCACCACTCACAGTGTCTTACTCACTGTCCTGACCATTTCTGCAATAGTGCTTATGGGTTCATTGACATTCTTGGTAAAGGGGGGTCTGGTACTCATGACAATGACAATGATGACATCTTCATCACACCACAAGTGCATCCCTCCATCTCTGCCATCCTATCCCACACCATCTTGCATGACCTGCTCATGCTCAGGCAGGCCCTATCCAGCCCTGACTCTGACTCCTAGAACTCCACATGTAAAGATGAATTGCAATCACTGCATGGCCTACACACATGAGACCTAGTTGACCTTCCCCCTGGTCACAACCTGGTTGGTAGCAAATGGGTCTTTAAAAGGAAGTCAGATGGATGATACAAAGCCAGACACATTGCTAAAGGGTATACACAGATCCATGGAGTGGATTACACTGAAATGTTCTCCCTGGTGGCCTATTTTGAATTGCTATGCACTCTCCTCACCATCACTGCCCTAGAAGACTGAGAGGTCCACTTGATGGATGTCAAATCAGTCTTCCTCAATGGTGATCTTGATGAGGAGATCTACATGGATCAACCTCATGGCTTCATTGTTCCTGGTACAGAATGGAAGGTCTGCTGTCTCTCCAAAGCCATTTACAGTTTAAAGCAAGCATCTCATCAATGGCACCATGAGATGCATGGCTCACTCCTTGACCTCTCTTTCACTTGCATGTTTTCTGACTCTGGGATTTGTGTCTCCACCTCCTCCACCAAACCACTCATCATTCTCCTATACATCAACAACATCACCATCTTGGGAGGATCACTTGAAGAGGTCAACCAGTGCATGTTGACAAGCATACTATACTTCCTCTTTAGGTCTGATACTGTGACACACATGCAGACACATCAGATGCTGACACTTTGTGCTTATTAATATCTCCTTCCCCCCATGGTTGTTTACTACTGCATACTTACTTACTTTCAACCATTATAGTGACAAACATAATAACTCTCAGTGTTCTCCTCACCACACATGGCCTGCATTCAACAGTGCAAAGCTATGCTCAAATCACTCTTCCAAATGACTGACCTAGGAGAAATCACATCATATCTTGGGCTTCATGTGACAAGGGATCAATCAAAATGTCTTCTCAAAATCAACCAGGAAACATCCATCACCAACCTTCTTGAGTGTTTCCAACTAGATGACTGCAACTCCACCACCACTCCTTTGCCTCCCAACATCATCCTCACTCAAGCTGACACTGCATATAGTGCCTTGCCATCCATGCATATTTCTTACCAACAGCTCATCAGATCTCTGTTGTACACTGCCATCCTATCACACCCTGAAATCTCTTTTTCCATCATGAAGCTATCACAGTTTCTGTCTAACCCCTCACCCCTCCATCTATCATCAGCAAAGCATATCCTCTGCTACCTAAAAGGGACACTACATCTTCACCTATGCTATGGTGGAAGTGAGGGAATGGGTGTCATCAGATATTCTGACTCCAACTAGGCTGCTGACAGGGATGACAGGAAGTCCATAGGGGCTTATGTCTATCTCTTAGGTGGAGGAGCCATCACCTGGTCCTCAAGGAAACAGCACACTGTTTCACCTTCCTCTACAGAAGCAGAGTATATGTCACTCACTGTCACAAGCTGCAGTACAAGGCATGTGGTTATGCTCTCTATTCTCTGAAATTGACTTTGGTTTCTCCTCTCCTCTTCTACTATACAGCAATAACAAGGGCTCCATTGATATTGCAACTAATCCAGTTATCACTCATGGTACCAAACACATAGATATTTGACATCACTATATTTGTCAATGCCTTTCCTCTGATTCCATATTGGTACATCACCTCCTGTCATCCCTTGTTACTGCTGATATTCTCACCAAACTGCTCTCTATTTCTCTCTTCTACACTCATTGTGATGGTCTTGGTCTTATGGAGTGTGTCTCCAGCATGGGGAGGTGTTGACATGGTACTATATTACTATGCCACTCTTTCCTCTTTCATCTTTACTACTGAACACACACACACACACACATACACACATACAGTTGTTTTGGATACCATGGTCCATGCTCTAAAGCCACCTACTATAAAGAGTACTAGAGTCAATTATAATAAGATAAGAACTCTTTTAGTTCTCCTCTCACACATGACCTGTGCTCAACACAAAACAAACCCAATATGAATTGGAAAGAAATCTTCTTTCTTTCCCAAAAGAAGAACAAGGTTTGAAACATGTTTCCCAAGCTACAGATGTAGCTGCTGCTGCCATATCTCCAAAACAATCAAGATTAGATGACCAACTACCATCCAAATCTGATGAATTCCATGACATATTTGAAGAAGAAGCCTCCAGATGTTTACCACCAAGGAGTAAATGGGATCATGCTATTGATTCATTTCCAGATGCTCCTGCCAAATAAGACTGCAAAGTATATCCCCTTAACCCTACTGAACAAAAACAATTGGATGAATTTCTAGATGATATGAAATCAATGGGATACATCCATCCTTCTCAATCACCATTCACTTCCCCTTTCTTCTCTGTGAAGAAAAAGGATGGAAAATTGCAACCAGTACAAGAATATTGATGTCTTAACACATTAATTATCTGTAATCAATATCTGTTACCACTGATCTCAGATATCATAGATAAACTACAAAACACCAAATATTTCACTAAGTTTGACATAAGATGGGGATATAATAATGTACAAATCAAAGAAGGGATGGATGGAAAGCTGCCTTCAATACTCACAGGAGATTGTTCAAACCCCTTGTTATAATTTTTGGACTTACAAATTCTCCAGCTACATTTCAGAATATGATAAATGAGATTTTCATGGATCTCATTGAAACAGGGAAAGTATTCATTTATATGGATGTTTTACTTATTGCAACTATGGATCTAGATGAACAGTGGAAACTTGTCAAAGAAGTCCTCTCCAGATTGTGTAAGCATCATTTATATCTGAAACCATCAAAATGTGAATTCCACAAAGAAGAGGTTGAGTATGTATTAAAGCCAACATGGTAATGATGGATCCCATCAAACTTCATGGTATTGCTGAATGGCCTATACCCTGCGATCTTATAGAAGTCTGAGGTTTTCTAGGTTTTGGAAGTTTGTATTGCAGATTTATTTGTCATTTTTCTCATCTTGCCAGACCACTAAACAATATTACTAAAAATGATATTTCTTGGCATTGGGGGATAAAGAACAAGAAGCAGAACATAACTATGATATTTACAATGAAGAACTCCCTGTGAGGCCAACGCTAATAGCAAGGTCACACAGTAGTCCTATGAAGAGAGGAGGAGGAAGGGATGATAGTATTGCAAGGACTAACACGCTATAAAGCAGATATCCCAGAAGTACTAAGCTAAAGAACAAGTATACTACAAAGTACAGTATATATAGTAAATGCCTGTGCACACAGACCATGTATGTTACTGTAGGGCAGGCATTTAAGGTATAGTAATGGGGATAGCATGATGTCATGCACAGCATGTGTGAGAGTGATCAATAAGCAATGCGCAGTGTTGCACAGTTGTTGTGAGAATATATGTCATGAGTAATGAGTAAGTGGCCCAATGACAAATTGTAGGTGAGTCATAGATTATTGCAAGAGATCTAATCGGATAAGATAAGATTGGGTATAGATCTTGAGTGATAAGATAAAAGAAAATTGTAAAATGAAAAGAAAAATAATGTGTCTTGACAATACCCCTGTTTTATGGGTGAGATGACCTGATGAACTGCTAAACACCAGTAGATCTGAAACCTCCTTCTCCTCTCGAAGTATCATCTAGTGATTTGACTTCCAAAACATTGGCAAATGATATGTTTTTGAGGATCAACTGCACAATACAATCTTTTTCTTTGACATGGAATATGTCATTTCCATTATTGATGAGAAGAATTTTGAGAGGGCCACAATAGTCTGAGTCAATTACTCCAGCTCCAATTGATATAGAGTTTTTGACAGCCAAACCACTGTGAGGAGCAATACGTCCATAGCAGTGACTTGGTATAGCCAAGGAGACTTGAGTATCAATCAACTTTTGACTGTGTGGTAGTATCTCTGTTTCTTCTGCACCGCAAAGATCTAGACCTGCTGCAAATATTGATCCTCTGGTAGGGAGAGTTGCCTTGTCTGAAAGTCATTTTACTGGTAGCATGATATTCTTGGATGACTTGAATGGCAGTGGGATGAGATAGATAGAATTCTTTGACTAATTTGGGAACATCTTTGGTGATGATAGATGTGGGTTCCCAGGAATTAGACTTGTGTGGGTAATTTTTCCATTTTATCAGGTATTTGATTTTGCCATATTGTTTTCAAGTATTCAGAATTTCTTCTACCCCATATCTCTCTTCTCCTCCTTCAATTATAGGAGCTGGTGGGGGTTTTTGTTTTCTTTCAGGGATAGAGTTGGCTGTGAATGGTAATAATTTGACCACATGAAATACTGGATGAATCTTCAACGTTTTGGGTAATGTGAGTTTGTAACTGTTGTTGGATAAAACTTCAACAATCGCATATGGTCCAATTCATTTGTGGTCCAATTTCTTCATAGGTCAGTCCAATTGAATATTGGATGTATCTAGCCAGACTTTATCCCCTACTTTGTACTTGGGTGTCTCTCCTCAATGTGTGTCATAATATTTCTTCATATCCTCTGATGCCTTTTTCAATGCTGATTTGGCATCATCTCTAGCTCATTCTAGAGAGGATATAAAAACATCTACTGATTTGATGTCTGATTCTACATGGGGTTCAAATCCCATTCTTGGATGTTGACCACTGTTCAATATGAACAGAGTTTGTCTAGTCAATGCATTGATTCAGTTATTGTAACAAAATTCCACCATAGGCAACCAATTCATCCAATCGCTTTGTCAATGATTGACAAATATTCTGAGATACTGTTCTATCTCTTGGTTTATTCGTTCTGTCTGTCCATCTGTTTGTGGGTGGAAGGCAGTAGAAAGAGCTGTTTTAATCCTGAGGATTTTATTCAACTCTTTCATAATTTTTGAGGTGAATTGTGGGCCTCTGTCAGAGAGGACTTTTTCTGGTAATCCATGTAATTTCCAGATGTTGTCTCTAAAAAGCCTTGCAACTCCTTCTGCTGTGACCATAGTAGTGGTGGGCATTGTGTGAATCATTTTTGAAAATCAATCCACCACTACTAATATTGAGTCATAGCCTTGACTATCTGGCAATTGTGTGATGAGATTGGTAGATATTATTTGCCAGGGTTGTTCTGGAAGATCTTGTTGAAGATAAAGGTCAAATACCCAACCATGTGCTTATGAGCTAAACTCCCCTGTCTATCTCTCCTAGACAGGAACTAGCCCTAGTGCAGCTTCACATTGTGTTAAAAGTACTTCAGTTAACTAAGACCTGGTGGCTCAGTGGTTAGAGCACCCACCTGGAGTAAGGGGGGTCCTTGGTTCAAACCCAAGCCAAGTCACTATTTTGGCACTGGTGCTTCTCAACAGATCTGATAAGCAGAGTTGTGCTCCATCAGAACAATAGGACAAACTGTATTGTCTTCTGTGTGAGGCTGATGCTAAATGTCAAAGTTGAACAACTGAGGAAGAAAAGCTAAAACTGTTATGAGGCACTTGCTTTGGCACCTCATAACACATTTTGTTTTGTTTTTCTTTTTTTATCTTACTTACTATAAGTGTAGTATTAACTACAGCTTGAGCATAGCTCATACTTATAGTAAGGACTCTATCTCTTTCTCTTTTATAGTACTTAAGTATTTACATACTTAAGCATGAGCTTAGCTCCAAGTACTATAAAAGACTTATCTTTTCCTTTCTCTTATTTTTCCTTTTTATTTATTATAACATTTACTTGCTAAGGACTATTACTATACAATTAGCAAGGACTCATCCCATTTTTCATCTTTATTTATCTTTGTTTATCTCTCTTTTCACTCGCACTTGTGGCTACATTTACCTAGCTTACTACAGACACAACTTAGTCACATGGTCTCATTGATTGCTGCACAATCATTGTTGATCTGTGAACTCTAACTATCTTTAGGATGCTCTGTTTTGTATAAGTAGTTGAAAGCCTGGTGGTCTTAAACCCCAGTCTTGTCAACTTTGCAATCTAGGGATTCTCCTTTACTGCACTTGACCTAAGCTTGATACAAACTCCCTTTACCTCCTAAGAACTAAGTCTAAGATCTCTAAGTCACTCTAAGCATTGCTAAGACATCCTAAACTCATCACTCTGGATCCTCACTTAGTCATTGGTGGTATCATCCTCATTACTATATCCTTGATCCCACTCTACATCATCATCAGGAATATCTATTATGCTTATCAAGCGTGTATCCACTACCTTGTTACCAGGGGTATCATTACAGACCTTCCCTAAGACTGCCCAATAGGCCGCTCTTAGCAAAAAGGACAATTGCACTTCAACTAGCAGATATCCCAGATATATAATCAGTAAGGTGATACAAAGAAAGGAGTAGAAGCTACTGCACCTAGTGGATATCCCAGATGATCAGAACTGGGGATAAAATGCTAAGTGAACTATTGTATATATAGTACTCTGAAGAGCACACAGACTATGCTGTACAGTTTAGGGCCAGAGAATGAGACAGTAAAGTAATGATGTTATGTCTGATAATAGAGGGGATGTGTAAGTGCTGACTGAGGCTCTGCAGTAACTGTGGGAGTGATTGGTGATACTCCACAGCAAGTGTGAGAAGGATTGGTGAGCATCCACAGGAAGAGTGAGAAAATGAATCATAACTAAAGATAGAACAGTCTGATTGGAGATCGGATGACATATGCATCATTGATTGATAAAGACAGACAAGTAGAATGCATGACTGTGAGAATTGCTTTGATAGATCAAGAGCAATTGTAAGGTCTATGGTAATAGAGTCATAAGAAATATAGGAGAAATAAGGAAAAACAAGAGAAAATAATAGTGGCCTGACATTCTGTACATAAAAGATCCCAAATGTGGCAGGCTTTTTGAGATGCATATTTGGCATCATACTGAGTGTCTCACCAGAGGATATCAAGGTGGCCCATAGTAAGATAGTGCATCTCTTAGATTCCATATCATGTCTCATCAGTGGCTCAACTAAACTGGTCCTACAAGGCAGGTGCAGGGTTTCACAGACCTGGCCTCTTCTGTGTGAGGGAAACTTGAACAGCAAGCAGTCATAAGGCAAGGCATTGTCTTCTTTTCCATTGTGTGTCCCTGCTCATTTCCATTGTATTTCCTACTCTGACTCTGACATCTATTGTCTTAAACATGATGGTTTTATATCATGTTGACTCAGTCTTTGTCAATGGCAATGGAGACATACATTTTTGCTTTTGTTATTGTGTTTCTCCAAATCATCATGTGTTCACTATTGTTACTTATTGCTCTTCAATTCTTCTTGCTGCTACAATAACATTGATCATGATTGCAATTTATTTTGCTGATTCATCCAAATCTTGTGTGATTGGCAAAGATGTCTCATCCAGGATACTCAGCTGGCTGAGAATAATATGAAAGACCCATCCACAGGTCCAAAAGCATCACAGTGGGTTATCCGAAACACCAGGGACTTTTACTGTACATGTCCTCCATTGACTTTGTAATCATGATACTCTGGAGAGGATTTGACATATCCCACCAGGCATGAAAAGGTATGAGATATGGATGGGTAGGGATATGGGTTTAGGATATCACTGCAGACAATCAACCTTTCTATGACCTGTGTGCTTGCAAATCCAGCAGTGTCAATAAAATGGATGAGACTGGTGGGTGGATGGAGGGTGTTGGGTGTGACTTTGGTTAGACCATGAGGCCATATAAGGAAGGGTGCATTGATGTGCATTGGCATTGACAAGGTGGTTAGCAATTTGGTGAAGCTTGTGGCATCTCTGGGCTTGAATCTGTTGAAGATGGAAATCAAGGGAGTCAAGCTGAGTGACACAGTGATGCCAATCTGCATATCTCCTGATGTTATTTCAGACACCTTGTCTCCAATGAATATAGCAGCTGTCTCTGCATCAAGTCATGAGTCAGGGTTATTGATGATGTGGCTAGACTCAAGGGTGGTCTTGTGGTCTGCACAAAGATGGCAACCTAGGACAGGCTGCATGTGAGGGAGGTTGTCTGGATAATGTAATGAAGGAGTCCCCAACATAAACAACCAAGGGTATCAGGTATATAATTAGCAGGGAGGTCTGTAAACTGAATAGGAGGGATAGGTCTGCAGGGTTGTGGGTCAAATTCATATTCTGACTCTAATGCAGGTAAGGAAGATTGTGGGGATAAAACTGTTTGATCATCAGACATAGGGAAAGGTGAAGGTGATACTCTGGAGATTAGAGAGAGGGGGAGATGTAATGTAAGTTCCAAGGTCTATATCTGTGTCTTCTTCCTTTACCAATAAAGGAAGTTTGACAAAGGGACCCCTCTTGCTATGCAGCAGGGGTGCAGTTTCTGTCAATGTGTCAAGGATGGTTTGATACCTTTTCTTCCATATCTCTTCCTTTTGAACTTCTTGATTTGTAGATTCATGTGTGGGTTGGTGGTCAGGAGAGGGAGGAAGTGTAGGACATGAGTCCTACATATCCCTGAAGGGACACTAGAGCACACTCTCTTAAGGATCAACCAAAAGAAAGGATATTCCAGCCATATCAAGCTGGGTATATTCAGTGTACTAACTAAGCCTATATACTCTAAGGTAAAGTGCATGGACCAGCACAGTATACTAAGGGCAGGCTCTACAGTACAATACTGCAGTACATGATAAGGGGATGCACAGCATCCATGAGTCCAAGCTCACCTAGAAGAGCCTAAGGCATGAAGCAACAGTAAGTGAACTAAGATAAGATAAGATGATGACAAAGAAAGATACGATCATCCTGTCTTATCAGATCAAGATAAACTGATAAGAAAGTAAAAGATAAAAGATAAAAGGGAATATAAGATGAAGGGTGCAAGTGCAACCTGACAGGAAAGGGAACATGAAGAGGGCTCTTTGAACTGTGTAGGTGCCTTTGGGGGCATACACATTCTAAAGCTCCTAAGGCATGGATGACTTTCATCCTTTGTGTGGTGAGTGTGAGGCAGCAGAATTCCATGACTATGTTACAAGGCACTTGCTTATGCACCTCATAATGGTTTTCTTTTTCTTTTTTGTCTTCTTTGTCTTATCTTACTTACTATTAGAGTGTGGTTTTACTACAGCTGTGAGCTTGGCTCCAACTCTTAATAGTAAGGACTCCATCTCTTCACCTTTACAGTACTATAGTATTCTTATACTTAGCTGTGAGCTTAGCTCCAAGTACTGTAAAGCATCTCTATCTTTTCTTTCCTTATTTATTTTAACATTCACTTGCTAAGGACTATCACTATACATTTAGCAAGGACTTATCTCCTTTTCATATTTTATTTATCTTTGTTTACATCTCATTCATTTTGCACTTGTGGCTACTTACTTGTAGTTTACTATGGACACATCATAGTCAGATGATCTTGTTGATTGCTGCACAATCATCATTGATCTGTGAACTTTAACTACTTGTACTATCTTTAGGATGTCTCATTTTGCATAAGTAGTTGAAAGCCTGGTGGTCTTAAACCCCAGTCTTGTCAACTTTACAATCTAAGGATTCTCCTACACTGTGCTTGATCTAAGCTTGCTACCCTCTCACCTACAACCCTAAGAACTATGTCTAAGATCTCTAAGTCACTAAGGATCACTAAGACATCCTAAATTCTTCACACTGGATCCTTGATTAGTCATTGGCAGTATTATCCTCATCACTAGCTCATTGATCCCTTCCTTCATAGTCATCAGGAACACATTTACTATGCTTACCAAGTGCACAACAACTACCTTGTTACCAGGGGTATAGTTATCACAAAATTTCCTTAAGACTGTCCAATAGGCCACTCTTAGTAGACTGTGCCTCTCCAGTCAAGGAGTATTCCCCACTCTAATGCCATGAATGTAGCAAGGGGGCATGTGCTGGGTAGTTCCAGGAGCACATTTTGTGGAGATGGTATTTTGGAATGCTGAGGTTGGTTGGTATGACATAGTGATGATATAATGGATAAGGAAAGATGAGAAAGCTGGAGATCACTCCCCTCTTCAGGGAAAGTGTCAATGACCCATTGAGTGGTGAGGTAGACAGATAGTGAGGGGACAGGGTGCAGAGGGGAAGCAGTTGTGAAACAAGGAGATGAAGGAGGAAGCATAGTTCATGTGAGGTGCAGGGATCCATTCATCATCCAAGGATGGGAAATATTTTCAATGAACAAGGTATTGGAGACAATGGCAATGGAAACATGAGTCAGTATAGACTCAACCTCATGTTGGGGTTCACTGTTAATGAGATCAGGGGCAGGTGGAGAAAGTTTAAAACCATAAGAAGTAGTGGAGTGATAAGGAGAGAGAAGTGATCCATGGAAGATGAGGTGGATGCTAAGAGCAGTGATGAGCATTGCATGTATGTAACACCAGAAAACAACCACCAGTGACATCAGGTGAACACAGTGACATTAATATGCCACATGCAACAATCATCTGCAGTTGCATCAATCATGCATTTGATTAGGTGTTGGAATACAGGACTGGGTTTGGCTGATAAGGAGCAGGACTGATAGGAAATATAGGCCAAGGCACAGTCCAGGCCCACCAAAGGAACCATGGAGTCATGAGTCATGAAGTCAGCATTTGGTGTGATCATTGCTTTTCCTTTTTCACTCATCCATTATAGTATGATACTTTATATGTTGCATCCAGACTCCACCTCATTTCCAATCATTCCTATGATCAACCCTGCACTGTAAATTTTTTGTTGTGCTCCAGCCTTGGAGCTAGACTTGTATTTAGATGGCACATCATCTGTCAGAAATGAATAGATTTCCCCTGCCCATGATTTGTCTCCCCTCTCCCATCCAAGCCAGATTGTGAAAAAGCACCTTTTCTGTTCTGCCTTCCATGTGTCTCACAATCAAGGAAGTGTGTGTGCCCTGTAAGCCACATTTATTATTGTGTTGCATTCTCCATTGTGTTGTGTTGCATTCTCTATTGCATTGCATCTGCATTGCATTTTATTTTGTGTTCTTTTCTGCGTTGCATTGCAATATTACTGCATTGCATTGTGTCTACTACTGCATGGTCATTGTCATGATTATCATGTCACATCTGTATTGCATCTCCCTTTTGTTGCCCAGTCATGTCATGATATTGCATTTATTGTGCTTAACTACTAACTTCTGCTACTTTGGTGTCCAGAGGATCTTACAACTTGCACCCCTCAGCAATTGTTGTGGTTGTGATTGTAGATTCTGCCATCATCTTACTGCAGCACATATCAGCCAATTGGACAGTCTTAGGGAAGGTTTGCAATAACTATACCCCTGGTAACAAGGTAGTTGTTGTGCACTTGGTAAGTGTAGTAAATGTTCCTGATGACAATGAAGAGTTGGATCAATGAGATAGTGATGAGGATGGATGATACTGCCAATGACTAAATGAGGATTCAGGGTGATGAGGTTAGGATGTCTAAGTGATGCTTAGAGTGACTTAGAGATCTTAGAATTAGTTCTTAGAGGATGAAGTGAGATTGTAGTGAGCTTAGGTCAAGCACAGTATAGGAGAATCCCTAGATTGCAAAGTTAACAAGACTGGGGTTTAAGACCACCAGGCTTTCAACTATTTATACAAAACTGGAGTTCTAAGAATAGTAAATGTAAATAAGGTTCACAGATCAATGATGATTGTGCAGCAATCAACAGAGTCATGTGACCAAGTTGCATCCATAGTAAGCTAAAGTAACTGTAGCCATAAGCATGAAATGAACAAGTGATAAACAAGGACAAAATAAGACAAGTCCTTGCTAATTGTATAGTGATAGTCCTTAGCAAGTAAATGTTATAATAAATAAAGGAAGAAAAAAGATGCCTTATAGTACTTGGAGCTAAGCTCACACTCTAGTTTGTAAATACTAAAGTACTATAAGGAAAGATAAGTCCTTACTAAGTAAAGTGGAGCTAAGCTCACACTTGTAGTAATAATACTACACTTTACTAATAAGTAAGATAAAGAAATAGAAAGAAAAAGAGAAAAAGAAAACACATTACAAGGTGCTAAAGCAAGTGCCTCATAACAGTGGACACATTTCCAGGAAGGAGATGTAGGGAGATGAAGACAATAAGAACTATTAATAACTGAAACAATGAAAAAGGGTCTGTATTGTCAGGGAGTGGGTTTGTGAGACAGATGAGAAGTGGATAGGTTAGTGGTGTCTAACCAAACTTTGTCACCAGATTGATAAGGGGAAATAGGTAAAGAAAAAGGGGTGTGTGTTAATGTGGCAGTAATATCACATTGCAGCAATGATAGTATGGCAAGACAATTGGAAACAGATGGAATTGAAACAGGCAAAGGAATAGAAGGTCCAGCAGAGGGGTGATATCCCATAAGGGAGAAAAATGGAGTCTGTGATGTGTGGGAACAACAGTGGGAGTTATGAGCAAACTTTGGGATTGGTAGGTATGATGACCAATCATCTTGTCAAGTATTACAGAATGCACAGATGTATTGTTCCAGTTCTTGATTGTAGCACTCAGTCTGACCATCTGTCTGGGGATGATAAGTGGTGGATAGACTCTGGGAGATATGAAGAGCATGAGTAAGAGCATGGGTGAATTTTGATGCAATCTGTGGTCCATGATTGGACATGATTTTTTTTGGTAGACCAAAATGTTTCCAGACCTGTTCAGCATATAGAATAGCTATCTGTTCCATGGTGATAGAACTGGGACAAGGGGCTAGAACAACAGCTTTAGTGATGTCATGATCTACAAATGCCACAATAGCATTGAAACTGTTGGAAAGGGGTAAGTGCTATGAGTGGCCTATTGGATGGTCTTAGGGATTGTTCAACATAGTGCTCCTGGCAACAAGATGGTTGTAATAGGCAATGTAAACATTGCTAGTGATAATGAAGATAGGGATCAACAATATGGTGATGAGGATGATACCACTGATGACTAAATGAGGATCCAGGATGATGAGTGGAGGATGTCTTAGCAACACTTAGCAGCTTAGAGATCTTAGACTTAGTCCTTAGAGTTAATGAAGCAAGTGAAAGGTGAGTTTAGATCAAGCACAGTAAAGGAGGATCCCTAGATTGCAAAGCTGACAAGACTGGGGTATAAGACTACCAGGCTTTCAACTACTTATACAAAACTGGGTGTTCTAAAGATAGTACAAGTTGTTAAAGTTCACTGATCAATGATGATTGCACAGCAATCAACAAGATCATGTGACTAAAGACACATCCAATGTAAGCTAAGAAAATGTAGCCACAAGTGCAAAGTGAACAAGAGAAACAAGGATAAACAAAGGTGAGATAAGATGAGACCTTGCTAATTGTATAGTCATAGTCCTTAGCAAGTAAATGTTATAATAAATAAATAAAGAAAAAGATAAAGATGCTTTATAGTACTTGGAGTAAAACTCACACTGCAGTATGTAAATACTGTAGTACTATAAAGAAAGAGATAGAGTCCTTACAATACGTTGGAGATAAGCTCACAGCTATAGTTAGTGCTATGCTTATGGTCAGTAAGATAAAAAAGAGAAAGAAAAAAGAAAAAGAAACCTGTTACAAGGTGCCTAAGCAAGTGCCTCATAACAGTAAGGCTATGATAAAATCCATAGTTATGGTAGAAAATAGATGTGTGTTTGGAATTGGGTTGATTGGTTGTGGTGGAACATGAGGTTGATGAGTCAAGTTTTTTGTTGATTGACAAGTAGTACATCCTGAAACATAGTCAAACATAAACTTATGCATTCCAGGCCATCAAAATGATTGTTGGACTAGATCATAGGTCTGGAAATGTCCTGGATGTCCTGTGGAGGGGATATCATGAAGATGTCTCAAGATAGATTACTTGAGTGATAAGTCAGGGGGAATATAGAGATGGGGGAGGAATAACAGACTAGTCCATCAGAAACTTCCCAATGTCAGCAAATATTCTTTTGGAGTGGACTAGTGTTTGGTGCCTGAAGCATTTGAAGAATCAAGGATGCTTCCTTATCAATTTGTTGCATATGCTGAATTTGGGAAATCAGTGTTTCATCATCAAATAGGATAGTTACTGCTTTGGTAGATAAAACAGAAGGGAGTAATACACAATTGGTGTTATTTTGTTCTCCCTTATCATGATCTGGTCTTTGAGATACAAGATCTGATTTTCCCATTTGGGTTCCTGCAATGTGAGTAATTGCAAAATGAAAATGTGTTATTTTTAACACCCAGTGAACTTGACATCTAGAGAGTTTATGGGCATCTTTGAAAGCTTCCAGATTTTTGTGATCCAATAGGATTTCAATCACATGTGGAGACCCTTCTAGAAAATAACACCACTCTTCCAAAGCTCTGATGATAGAAAGGAGGGAGTGTCAGGACATGTTATTTTTCTTTTCATTTTACGATTTTCTTTTATCTTATCACTCGAGATCTATACCCAATCTTATCTTATCTGATTAGATCTCGAGCGATTATCTATGACTCACCTACAATTTGTCATCGGGCCACTTACTCATTACTCATGACATATATTCTCATGATGACTGTGCAACACTGTGCATTGCTTATTGATCACTCTCACACATGCTGCACATGACATCATGCTATCCCCATTACTATACCTTAAATGCCTGCCCTACAGTAACATACATGGTCTGTGCACACAGGCATTTACTATATATACTGTACTTTGTAGTATACTTGTTCTTTAGCTTAGTACTTCTGGGATATCCACTTTATAGCATGTTAGTCCTTGCAATACTATCATCCCTTCCTCCTCCTCTCTTCATAGGACTACTGTGTGACCTCACTATTAGTGTTGGCCTCACAATAGTACTAAGCTCTTTAGTGACCTCACACTCTACTCTCTCACACCTCTTGTTCAAACCATTACTCCCCACCCTACTCGTCTAAGAAGATGTAGTATTCTGTTTTTACGGTTTCAAATTTTTCATAGTCAGCTACAGTGCCAGGCCTTACATTGCCTCAGCAAGTAGTGCAAGGGTGTCTTACCACTTAGTGGAGCACCGAAAACCCCCTGGCAACCATTCAGACCAGGGATACATTAAATTTTACTGTATCAGAGAATTCTTTCATATTATACAAGTAGTACTTTAGCACATTACTATATCACCACCTCCACTTTGCATTTGAAAGGCTTACACCCTTGAAAAAGGTGTAAAGAGTTTTCACTTCGTGCAATTTTATCTTTCACCATTCCAAGAATACTCTGCTCCGAAAAGAGGACTAGATCAGGCAAATCATATGCCAGATTTACCTCTGCATTATCAGCAACCACTTGACCTCAAACCTCCCAAGCTCTTATCCAATATTACAGAAATGCATTCCAATATCATCAACAACAAGCTATTTGGTTCTTCAAACTCCACAATCCCTATTACAATGATCACCCTGAAGAATTCCCTTAGCATTTCTTTCCAAACTACTGGGAAAGAACCAGCCCATATTATAATTCAATCCCCCAAGCCTTCATCTTCAGAAACAAGCAATGACCAACCCAGGACCCAGCAATTGGGAAATGAGGGACCCTGCTCCCATCATCACAGACTCATCCAGGGAATTGACAGAAAGGGAAAGAAGAGACTTGGAAACCTCCAGACTATGCATAACAGATCTGGAGGATACAGTGGAGATGATGAAGGTAGCAATGGAGACACAGCATACAAATACACAAAATCAGAATGCGCAATTCTTGGAGATGGGAACTGCATTGGTGTGCATAACCAGCTCATTGGCCAGTATCACAGCAATGATGAGCACCCAGCCAATCCCACACCCTACACCAGCCGCTACATCTGGCCCATCTGTAGGCCTAGGGGCCCACGTGTTTGCCCAACACTGAGTCAAAGTTTCTGCACCTACTCCATTTTCAGGGAAGTGTGACAAGCTTGACTCATTCATACAGGAGTTATTCCTAGTATTTGCAGCAAACAAGATGTGGGTTGACAATGACCGCATCACATATGCCCTATTGTACATGATAGGAGGAAGCACAGAGGCATGGAGAAATTTACAGGTTGCTAAACAGCAACTACATGAGGCAGACCCTCTCAATTTACTCCACCCAATGCCCTTCCAAAATTGGGTCAACTTTGATGACAAATTACATGCTCAATTCGGTGATCCAGATGAAGCTCACACAGCACAACAAGAGCTTCACAAAATCAGACAAATGGGTAAAACAGTGGAGGAATACACTACAGATTTTCTCCTCATAGCGGCCAAGGCAAAATATGATGACCAAGCTCTCATAGATTGCTACTGCAGAGGATTAAACAATGAACTCCTGCAAAGGATATACAACATCAATCCTCCCCCTGTTACCTATTTCAATGGCAAACAGTAGCTCAAACCACTGACAGACATATGTGTGAGTTCAAACAACTCATGCAAACCAGAGGCACCCCTGCTTGGACCCCCAGATATTCCCAAAATTATACACACCCCCAAGCAGGATGGAATGTCCAAAGTAACCTGTTGACACTGTAAGACAGCAGTCCTACATATCCCATAAGGGAGACCGGCATGCACTAAACTAAGGATCACTCCAAAGAATAGGATTTGCCAGCCATAACAAGCTGGAGTATACTATATACTAAGGTAAAGTGCGCATAGACCAGTGCAGTACTCTAGGGCAGGTGCTACAGTAAATACCCGCAGTAAGTAATGACATCATGTGCAGCATGGGCACATCCAGAGGAGTCTGGGCATGAAGCGACAGTAAGTAGATAAAGATGAGATAAGATGAGATAGACTGAAAGGAAAGATCATCTTATCTAATCTAATCAAAAGGGAAACTAAAAGAAAAGTAAAAGAATAAAGAAAAGAGTAAATGCTCCATAAACGAAGCCTGACAGACACAACAAGCTAGCAATGCCACTGTACCTATGGACATGGACAGAGTGCAGTGCAGAAAGACAGTCATATGCTACAATTGCAGACAAGAGGGACATATATCATGTGAATGTCTGCAGAAGGGGAAGAAAAGCATCAGGGAAATACATCAAGACATCAGGCAGATGTCAACAGAAGATTTCCAGAAGCTTATGAATGATGAATCAGAGAAGAGAGGGCTTCCTAAAGACAGGCAGGGTTTTGCACAGGACAATCAGTAGATACCACTGCATTGTCCTCTAACAAGTTTTCTATTCTATTTCCTGATGATGGTGCTGTTGATCATGCCAATGTATGCAATCCCATAATCATTGATGAATGCATTATTGTTTCAAATCATCAGGAAAAGAAAGAGAAAGAGGTATCTGAGAGTATGCCCTCTCAAAAGGAAGAAAAGCATGAGATCATGGGGATAAAGACAGAATTACCCATGATAAAAGTAGAAATCAAGACAGTGGATACTGGAGCAACAGTAACTGTCGATGCCTTACTTGATTCTGGTGCCACAACATGTTACATCAATGAACAATTTGTGAAACAAAACAACTTAAACACAAAAAATTTACCAATCACTATTCCAGTATACAATGTCGATGGAACAAGGAATGAGAATGGGTTGATACAAGAAACTGTAGACCTAATCCTAAAAACATACAACCATACAGAAAGAACTACATTCTGTGTCACTGGTCTAGGAAAACCCAATCTAATTCTTGGAGAAACATGGCTTAAAATCCATAATCCAGAAATAGATTGGCAATCAGGATTGGTAACATTCTCAAGATGCCCACAAAGATGTCAAGTTAGACTTCTTGAAGAGAAAAAGTCTAGGAAGAAGATCAAAGCAACGAAAAGAGAAATATGGTTGAAGAAGGAGGTACCAAAGATGGTAGATGTAGATGACGATGAAGAAGACAAACCAAGACCTGGAGATAAGATCTTGTGTGTTATGATTGACCAGAAAGAAAGAGAAGCAGCAATCAATAACATTAGCCAAGATCTTGCAATAGAGGCAGAGAAGAAGATCAAACAATCCTTTGAAGACATAGTTCCTCTCATGTATCATCATTTCAAAACTGTCTTCAAGAAAGAATCATTTGATGAATTACCTCCCAAGCGCATTTGGGATCATGCCATAGAGTTAAAGCCAAACTCTAAAATGCATGCTGGAAAATTTTACAATTTAACCCTCACTGAACAAGCAGAATTGGAGAAATTCATTGATGAAAATCTTAAATCTGGATGTATACAACCTTCTAAATCTCCTATGGCTTCACCATTTCTCTTTATCAAGAAGAAGTCAGGAGAATTACACCCAGTACAAGACTATCGTTGCCTCAATGAAATTACAATCAAGAATGCATATCCACTACCACTTATCTCTAAATTGATTGATAAACTCAAAGGGGTGAAGTTTTTCACCAAACTCGATGTTCAATGGGGATATAACAATGTACGAATCCAAGAAGGAGACGAATGGAAGGCGGCCTTCATAACCAACAAGGGACTATTTGAACCAGTAGTCATGTTCTTTGGACCGACAAATAGTCCTGCCACCTTCCAAACAATGATGAATCACCTTTTCCACATTCTCATTGCAAATGGCAAAGTAGTTGTTTATATGGACAATATTCTCATCTTCACCAAAACTCTTGAAGAACATTGTCAAATTGTTGCTGAAGTATTACAAATACTTTGAGATAATAAACTCTACTTCAAACCAGAAAAATGCGATTTCGAGAAGGAAGAGATAGATTACCTTGGACTCAAGATCTCCTTTGATAAGATCATGATGGATCCTGTCAAAGTACAAGGTGTCACAGAATGGCCCACTCCTATCACCGTCACAGAAACTAGATCCTTTTTAGGATTTGTCAACTTTTACAGACATTTCATCAGGGGATTTTCAGAGATTGCTAAACCCCTGAATAGTTTGCTACAAAAAGATGCCAAATGGAAATGGGACACAGAACAAAAACATGCATTTGAATCATTGAAATCAGCCATGTGTTCCAAACCTATTTTGGTATTGCCCAAAGCAGACAAACCTTACCTTGTAGAAGCAGACAGCTCTGGTTATGCAACTGGAGTGGTTTTATCTCAAAAATGTGATGATGACAAATGGCATCCAGTGGCCTATATCAGCAAAAGTTTATCGCCAGCAGAACACAACTATGACATCTATGACAGAGAGATGTTGGCGATAATATGAGCACTGGAACAATGGCAGCACTACCTTGAAGGTGCACAAAACACAGTTGAAATCCTCACTGATCACAAGAATCTAGAGTACTTTATGAGTGCCCAGAAATTGAACCGTCACCAGGCACGATGGTCTCTTTTTCTTTCTAGATTCAATTTCAACCTTACCCATTGCCTGGGTAAATCATCTGACAAGCCTGACCACCTCTCGAGATGTTCGGATCATAAAGAGGGGGTGGATTGTGATAATGACAACATTATACTGCTGAAACCTGAGTTTTTCAAACAATCAATCAATGCAGTATTCACAAACCCACCACTACTGAAGAAGATCTTGGAAGCACAAAAGAATGAAGGAGAGATACAACAGTTGAGAGAATTGCCAGCAGATGAAGTAAAAATGGCAATTATTGAAGGACATGGGGAAAACAAACAGGGACTCCTTACATACAAAGGAGAAATCTTCATTCCCAACAGCTGCAGAGCAGAAGTGGTGAAACATTGTCATGACAGTCCAATAGTGGGACATCCAGGACAATGGAGGAGATTAGAATTAGTGGGAAGAACATTTTGGTGGAAGGGAATGGCAGTGTATATTGGAAGATACATAAAAGGATGTGAACTTTGCCAAAGGACCAAAGTTGTCACAAAGAAGCCACAAGGGGAACTAACACCCAACATGGTCCCATCTGTGTTTCCTGAGCTGGGACTGTGCAAGCCCTGTCAACCCACAAATAGTTGAGAGTGACCAGGAGAAACTACATGGGAGTAGCTGAGTGAGGCTTGTTATCCAAGACAATTGGAGTGCCCACTGTGGACAGCAAGTCATCATCCCTGAAGTAATATTATAGGTGAGTTGGATATGGGGCCAACACAGTGGGTGGATGGGTTGCTTCTATGTGAACACACCCTGCTCAGTCAATGGCACATGTCCTAGGGTTCCATGCCACAAAGAACTCCTCCATCAGGTTGTGTCAGGATTCAGATGTATGCACTGAGACCCCACTTTTCTCTTTCTCCTTCTCTTCTGTTCTGCTCCATTTGCACACAGCAGTGGAGCTACTCTGAGGGCATAACCCCTTGAGCATTATGTTTACCTGTTTCATCATTCATCCACAGCAGCTGTTACATTACTATCAAGAACATTACTGTACATCAAGTAGAGGCATCTTAAGCTCTTCATTTACCAGTCTTCTTGTTGTTACCTCTTCAATTGCAGCTTGTCTTTCTTGTGTTTGCCTCAGAGTCCCCTGGCATCCTTTTTTTGGCTACTTGCACACACTAAACCCTAACAGGTTGCCATTTCAGGGCCATGAGCCTTCACATGTCACAAATTGTACATGCCTGATGGCTGCATGCAGGCTCTTGCCAAGGCCATTGGATAACTACGTGTACCTGGGTGAGACATGTCCACATGGGCTGAAGTCAAGCAATGATGTATCTCTTCACCAGTGACATGCATGACATGGATCCCAACTCTTATTCAGACCATGAGGCTCAAATCCACCTCATAAATGAGGTCATCAAGCAGGCAGTTGCTGACATGCAATCTTGGAGAGGCTATGGCATCCTCAAAGACTTCTTCACTCAAGTTTGGTGTGTAGATGGTGACACAACCCACTACCTCGGACAGTGTTCTCTCTGACATGGAAGCCCCCATTCTTCCTCCACTTGATGTATGCTCCCACTCATTTAGCTGATGAAGCAATCCCCACTGCATGCTTGCATATGACCTACATGCCAGCCATAGTGAATGAGCACCTCATCAGTGTGGCAGCAATGCCATTGGCCACACAGCCACACCATGGTTGAAGTTGAGAAGCAGGAGCCAGCAACACAGACCTGGTGGTGACAAATGGTCAAGTCTCTCCATCAAACACACTGGCTGGCCTCCTGTGACCCCCTTTTGCCATCTTTTTATCCTCCCTCTGCAGCAAGGAAGAACAGAGCAACAGAAGAAAGAGGAACACTCTCCATCCTTCCAAGTGAGGAGGCATCCAGTGCAGTGGAAGCTGGATCTCAGAGACAAAGTTGTGGCTGTGGTTGACTGAGGGCATTGATGCTTCTAGCCACCTAACCTCCCACCTGCAGCAAGGGTAGCAGCATATGTGATCCAAGTGCACCCCAACATCACCTGATTGTCCATCCTCACATAGCCAAACAGGGAGTGCAGCTGATGCAGAACTGATGGTCTATAACACCTCCCCCAAACTCTATGTGCACTGCAAGCCACCCCACCTCTGCATTATCACCAGACCTGTCCTTGTGAACATTCCTTCCAATTGCTGCCATGTGGGCATCCCTCTGTGGGTGGACTCTCCACTGCCCTACCACACACTTCATTCCCAAGCTACTTGTACTCATGATCACCACCTCTCCTGGGATGCATTCAGCTTGCCATGGAGGTTCAAGCCATACTATTGCATGGGGCACACACTGAATGTGCAGACACATGCCATGCTGCTTGTGTGTGCTGACACACTCCTGGGGTGGACAGCATGATGGCTGTGTCATTGCATGGCATGGCTATAGGTGACACAGTGTACCAGCCCAAACTTGGAGTGGCACTTGTGGCTTACTGGGCTGGTCAGTGACATCAATGCAGAGTGAGCTGTGATGAATGTGGTCATCGCACTGCTTGGGCTGCCCCTATGAAGAGCTAGAATGCAACTAATCCAACAACAGTGTGGTGATGCTTCAGGATTTTGATTATGAATTCCCACTTATTTGCTGTGTAACAAGCTAGAAAATGAATACTGTAGTCTCCATTACTTGTCCAGCTTCTGCTTTTTAGATATCTTATCAGAGCTTGTGCATGTGCTGTAATGGTGATTTTGGTTATTAGCTCTTTGTGTTGTGCTAGTGCCTTTGGTGTCGACTGTTGTCCATAAACTAGGCAATAGATGAATAGATACTCACTGAGCAGAAGGCCAACATAGTACCTCTTTCAACAACAAATTTTTTTAATTGGGACATGGCTTGTTCCTCATCAACACTCTGGCATGCCACAGTCATCACAATCGACCACAACTACCATTGAACATGAGCTATAGTGCACTGTCCCAACAGCCAGTTCTGCTAGTCATTTGGCAGAGTGGCTGACATGTGACAACAATGCTACATTATATTGCACAAACAAGACCAGATTTGGATAAGAAAAGAAAAGAATACTGTGTAGTAGTCTGAGTCCATAGGTGTTATGAGGCACTTGCTTTGGCACCTCATAATGTTTTCTTTTTCCTTATTCTTTTTTCTCTTATATATTTTACTTACTATAAAGCATAGTATTAACTACAGCAGTGAGCTTAGCTCCTACTTATAGTAAGGACTTCTTTTCTTTTCTCTTTTATAGTACTTAAGTATTTACATACTTAAGTGTGAGCATAGCTCCAAGTACTATATTAGACTTATCCTTTTTTCTTTTTATCTTTCTTTATTTATTATAACATTTACTTGCTAAGGACTATTACTATACAATTAGCAAGGACTCTCTTTTCTCGCTCTTATTTATCTTTGTTTACACCATGTTCATTTCACACTTGTGGCTGAGCCACTTATATCACATGGACGCATATTTACTGTGCATTACTGCACAACTTTACTATACTTAGATCTCCAGTTTTGTATAAATAGTTGACAGACTGGTGGTCTTAAACCCCAGTCTTTGTTACGAGGCACTTGCTTTGGCACCTCGTAACGCATTTCTTTTTTTTCTTTTTTTCTTACTTACTAGTAAAGTGTAGTATCATTACTACAAGTGTGAGCTTAGCTCCACTTTACTTAGTAAGGACTCTCTTTTCCTTTTCTTTTATAGTACTTAAGTATCTACATACTTAAGTGTGAGCATAGCTCCAAGTACTATATTAGAATTATCTGTTTTCTCTATTTTTCTCTCTTTATTTATTACAACATTTACTTGCTAAGGACTATCACTATACAATTAGCAAGGACTCTCCTTTTTTGTCCTTATTTACCTTTGTTTATCTCATGTTCATTTCGCGGTTGTGGCTGAGCCACTTATATCACATGGACACGTACTTACTGTGCATTACTGTGCATTATTGTTTACTTACTGCGCATTACTGCGTAACTTTACTATAGTTAGATCGCTAGTTTTGTATAAATAGTTGACAAACTGGTGGTCTTAAACCCCAGTCTTGTCAACTTTGCAATCTAGGGATTCTCCTTATACTGCACTTGAATTAAGCTCGTTACAACCTCGCTTCCCTCTCAGAACTAAGTCTAAGAACTCTAAAACTCACCAAGACATCTTACGCTAAGTCAAACTGGATCCTCGTATCGTTATCGGTGGAATCATCCTCATAACTATATCGTTAATCCCACTCTTCATCGTCATTCGGAACCTCTATTATGTTCATCAAGCCAATATCCAAACCTTGGTTACCAGGAGTAACATTTTAGACCTTCCCTAAGACCATCCAATAGGCCGCTCTTAGCAGTCTTGTCAACTTCGCAATCTAGGGATTCTCCTATACTGTGCTTGACCTAAGCTTGTTACAAAACTCACTTCACTCTCTAAGAACTAAGTCTAAGATCTCTAAGTCACTCTAAGCATCACTAAGACATCCTAAACTCGTCACTCTGGATCCTCAAATCGTCATTGGTGGAATCATCCTCATCACAATCTTGTTAATCCTAATCTTCATCATCATTAGGAACATCTATTATGCACATCAAGCACGTATTCATTCTCCAGTTACCAGGAGTATCAATACAGACCTTCCCTAAGACCGTCCAATAGGCCGCTCTTAGCAATAGGAGTGTTATCAAGTTGTGAATAATTATCTGGATGTCCATGCTTCTGATATTGAACAAATATTAATTATAAGTAAAATAAAGGAAAAGAACAGAAAGATAAATTCACAGGCCTATTCCTTAGCAGCCTGAATACAGATAGAACTAGACTGGATTATTAACCTTCTGCAAGTCCCAGTGGTGGTGGTCATCCAACTCGAACAAGAGCACCTCTGCTCTACTGTGGTAGTCATTGGGGACCTGTAGCTTGATAGTGTTATTTGGCCAGCAATCAATGTACACAGCTTCACCTTCTTGGAGGTGGCTAGTGTCAATGCCACTACTATTGGCATTAATCACAATAACATCATAAATGTAGGAGATAGATTTGTCATGGGTACAATAAAGATCGAGGTGTATTCCTCATCACCAAGATGATCCACAAGGTGACATAACAAATGTGATCAATGAGTTTGACCACACTAAGCATGCTGAATGTGCACTTACAAATGAAATTAATGGTATCCGAATGCAGCTTTTGGAGAAATGAGATACCATGCTGCAAGGCTCCTGGTTAGATTAGCACAGACATGCATACAGGTAGATAGTATACATATGGAAATTGGGACAAGGATGAGATGATTCAGCCCATCTGGTTAATTCAATGCAGCTGTGACATTATGCCCTGGCTTCAACAGGTTTTGATGGTTACTATATCATACCTGCAAGACTTTTGTCCTCTCATCAACATTATTAGCTCTTCTGTTGGTGTTCCATGTTCACTATTTTGCAGGAACTGGTGTGATGTGGTCAGTGCTGTGGTGCAGGACAGAACCAGAGTGAACTGCTCTCAGGTATACCATGCTTCTGTCAAAGGATAGAATTGGGAGAGGAGGTAGGAATCACAGGAAGAGGGTGATCTCTGCATGTCCAAAGGATTGGTGAGTCATGATCATGGGGGACATATACACAACTTGGGATGGTGGGAACATCATCATCACCTTATAAACATCAATACGACACGACACCTTTACCTGCAGGTCATCCGAGCCATACTGCTGTCAATGTTTGGCATGGTGATGGAATAACTTAATTGACTGATCCTTGGGATTCAGATACATCACTGCACCATCCCGCTGCAAATAATGTCAAGCTCCTTCACAACAAGAAAGGATCATGATAGTATATATACACTCATCTAGGATAAGACACTTTATTTCCAATCTTTTCAGATTGGCAATATCTGGGAACAGTTGATTACTAGAATTGGGATCCAGTGGCTGCCCAGTAGCTCCCAAGCACAATTCATTAAACTCATGATTGAGAATATTCTGAGCACTCACAAGCACTCTCAACCTAATCTTTCTGAATTACCTTTGTCTCTTTGATGTAAATCATGAGAATTTCCAGAGGAAAAGACTGTCACCTCAGCAGCACTCTACAGACACACAGACTGCCCACACATGCCACTTACATCATCACTACTGTCATTCACCCACCACCTAAGAAGTGAGGCTCTCACTTGGAATGGGATTCTGTGGAGGAGTTCATGGCTTAAGCAATCTTGTTTTATCATCACTGTGATACTACTCATGGCACAACTGGGCTCTTGGCTGAAGAAGCACAATGTACTTGCCCATACAGTGGCAAAAATGGTAAGCCTCATTACCAGAAAATGTTTCTAGGTCATGAGTGCAAGGTTCCAAGCATGGGAACAGGATGCCTGGAAAACAAACTGACACTACTCTGGAAGGTAAGTACAAGCATGACCATGGCTGTTGGCAACCTCAGGCCCAATCTGAGCTCTGGGGATGCAAGGTTTCATGGCACCACTGTGGTGCTCCCAACCTGCACTTGCACCCTGGCTGGAGGTTCCTTCACACACTTTCCATTGTGTCATCTCAGTCCTCTGCCCTATGCCTGCTGGTTTTTTGACTAGATGTTGTATGTGTGGGTTGTCATATATGCTGCCATGGCCTCATTGTCCTACTACTCACATCTCCAGAGAAATTTTGCACTGGGCTCTAAAATGGAATGAGACTTCTCACACTTGACAGTACAACTTGATGGGCAAGGTCATGTCCAAAATATGGAATATGCAACCTGAACCCATTTTGACTGGTCACCATCTGCAGCCTTGAACAGAGCCTGGTGCACATCAAAATGTGGATGCTCAACAATGCCATTGGCATGTGAATTGTAACCCAAAATGCAAATATGTCAGATGTGATACTGCTGCACCAAATAGTCGAGTGCTTTGACATATGGCATGCCATTGTCTGACACAATGTCCATCAGTGCTCCCCAGTGACAAAGAATATCTTAAAAACTCCAGTCACCAAGGGATTTTGTCATTTCTGAACACATGTGAAACTCTGGATAATGTGTGAGTGAGCAGCAACCTTGCACACTATACTTATATCCACCAGATGGAGGCATGTGCATGGAATCCTTGTACATTTTGGCAAATAAGGGCACTGGCATTGCAACTGTCAGAGGCAGCAAAGACATTCCTAATCTGCCGCAGTTCACAGATGTGACACATCCACATGAACCAGGTGACATCTCACAGCAATTGAGGCCACCAGAAGCATTCATGAATTAACATGCACATTGCATAAATACCCCAATGACTGATATCATTGTGCACAGATCACAGAATGGGTGATTGCTCCTCATAGAAGAGGACCACTTTGTGCTGGCCATGTGGGTCTTTTCACTAGAGCCATCCTGTAACCACAAAAAATTCAGTACAATAGTGCATGAATCTCACATACTGTGCATCATCAATATCAGCTGGGTGCTGTAGGTCATCTGTCAGGATGTACTTATTTTTCTTTTCATTTTACGATTTCTTTTATCTTTATCACTCAAGATCTACTAGAGATATCTTATCTCATCTTATCAGATCATTAGTAGATCTTATCATGATTATCATGACTCATACTTATGACATCATTGGGCCACTTACTATACAATTATGACTACATTTCCCACAGACGCTTACTGATGCAGTGCAATGCTGCACATTGCTTACTGATACTTCTCACAGATGCTGCGCATCTTAGTTACATATGCCTGCCCTACAGTGACAGCACATGGTCTGTGCACCAATCCCTGTAGTATATAAAGACTCTCATGTAGTAGATAGTTCTTTAGCTTTATACATCTGAGATATCCGCTATACAGCGTGACTTCTTCTTAAGGTGTATTGTCTCTTACTCTCCACAATCCCCCTCTTTCAGTTGTGACCTCACTGTCCTAGTGTGCACCTCACATCATCCAGCCATGCATGAACAGCAAGAAGCCACTTGACCTGTCACAGCACTGCAATGTTTCACAGAATTGGTTCCATTGGCATGCTTTCACCATCAGGTTGTGATACTGTATTACCCTCTGCTGGGGATTCTGGTATGCTGTTCACTAACACAGTGAGGGATTGGGAGGTAGTGTGGAGACACAGAAATGGTGGGTTAATAATATGCATGAAACTGTAAAAGTGGTCAATCCATTTGTCAAATTCCTCTTCATCATCAACCTCAGGCTTATCACCAGGCTGTGAAGGCCTCTGTGACAGTCCATCTGGACTGTGGACTACACTGGGTACATGCACAAGCATGAAGTGAAATGCAATGATGCCAATAATCCACCTATTGATACTTGCAGAAGGTGCAAGGTCTGGGTTAGTTAGCATTCCTTTGATATACTGGGCATCAACTTCAATGAAGAGATTTCAAACACCCATGAGGTAGAGTCTTAATGTGCACAGGGCACAGAATAAGCCATACATCTTGAGTTTGGCTTGTGAAAAGCATGACTCTCAATCATTAAGCATTATTGAGCCAAAATGTGTGAAATAGTGACATCTGTTGTTTTCTGAATCCTCTTGACTGAGGATGAAGCTGACTGCAATATATGAAGTGTTGACAGAGAGGATAACAGGTGCAGGTGAATGATAGTTGATAGGTATGAGTGTGGGTGACAAGAGAATGGCTTGTTTGAGGTCTTCTTGTGCTGCTAGCTGCTCTGGACCAAAGATGAAAGGTCAGAGTTTACAAGTGAGCATGGTGAGAGCATGAGTGCAATGCACAAAACTGCAAATAAAGATACAAAGAATGCTGACAGTGCTGAGGAACATGTGAATGTCAGAGAGGTTGCAACAAGGACCCCAAGTGGATATTTTCATGATGCACAATTCTTCAGGAATGTGACCTTCTGGAGTACAATGGTGTCTGATGACATTGAAGTCCAGAGCATGGAGCACCATCTTGTGCCCTGAAAATGTGCCTCCAGTGTACTTCATTTGCTGGACTACACAGTTAAGATTTTGAAAGTGCTCCCAAACAAAGCATCAGATGCCAGGATTCTGAGGGATTGTTTTGTATTTACTGTCAGCATCACAGTAATTGGTGTTGGGACCTTTCACTGGTACATCATCAATAAATGGTACTGTGACATGTAGGATTTCAGACTGTAGAATATGAGTAATGTCTTCATGGAAAATAGGAACAGAATTCATCCTGACAAATGCAGGCCATATGCAGGAGTGGAACTGAAATAGTTCTTATCTGTATATGTCAATCTTATATACTACTTATAGTAGAGTAAGTAGTGCATGGACCATAACACTTTGTACAGTATGACATGTGTATATGTATGATCATATGTGTGTGTGTATGTACAGTACAAGATGAAAAAGGAAGGAGGTTATTATATAAACTAGAGATGTCAACACCCCCCTGTGCTGGATGTACACTCCACAAGTCCAAGACCAGACCAATGAAGAGAGGAGAGAGGAAGAGGTAAGGGTTTTGTAAGAATGTCAGCTGTGACAAGAGAAGATGGGAGATGCTGCACTGCAATAGCATTGGATGAGAGGCACTCCCTGATGTAGTGATGGCATATATCTATGTGCTTTGTGCCATGCATAATGACAGGGTTAGTGGTGATGTCAATGGAGCCCTTGTTGTCACCATATAGTAAAAGAGGAAATGTAAAGCCAAAACCTATCTCCTCCAGCAGAGACTGAAGCCACATCCCTTGTGCAGTGGCCTGTGAAAGTGACATATACTCAGCCTCTGTGGATGACAATGACATGGTGTGTTGCTTTCTGGACATCCATGTGATTGCTCCGCCTCCCAAGAGGAACACATAGGCTCTGATTGAATTGCAATTGTCCCTGTCAGCAGCCCAGTCTGAGTCAGAATACCTGACTACACCAGCACCCTCCATTCCCCCATAATGTATGTGGTGATGTATGGCACACTTGAGGTATCAAAGGATGTGTTGAGTGAGATTCAGATGGAGGGGAAGAGGATTAGACAGGAATTGTGAGAGCTTCATAACTGCAAAGGAGATGTCAGGCTGAGACACTATGATGGCAAAGAGAAGTGATCCTATGAGCTGTTGGTATTCACTTCACAGAGAGGGTGAAGTGTCATAGCCCTTTTCTGCTTTGGTGGGGGTTGTTCCAGGAGGGAGAGGAGTTGTAGCAGGGTTGCAATCAGCCATTTGGAATTGATCTAGGACATCAGAGATGTAAGCCTCTTGGTCGATGTCCAGGGTGTGTTGTGATCTGTCCTGAGTGACATGAAGGCCTAGATTTGACTTTATCTCTCCTAGATCTGTCATCTGGAAGAGGTCTTTTAGTGTCACTTTACACACCTCTACCTCTTGGAGTGATCCCCCTAGGATGGTGATGTCATCCACATACAAGACAATGATGAGTGGCTGTGAGGAGGTCATTGAGATGTAAATACCAGAGTCTGATAGGGTGCACATGAATGAGAGACCCAGAAGCAAGCCATGCATTTGTGATGCCACTGTCTAGATGCTTGTTTCAGTCCATATATTGCTTTGGACAGATGACAAACTTTGCCCTCAGTCCCCAGCATGACAAACCCATGAAGTTGATCCATATAGATTTCCTCTTCAAGGTCACTGTTGAGGAATGCAGATTTGATGTCCATGGAATGGACTTCCCAGTCTTCAAGAGCTGCAATAGCAAGCAGGGTTCATAGGGATTCAAAATGGGCAACAGGTGAAAATGTTTCAGTGTAGTCAACTCCATGAACTTGGGTGTAGCTTTTGCAACGAGATGTGCTTTGTAGTGACCATCAGCTTTCTGCTTGAAGACCCACTTATTTCCTACAAGGTTGTGGCCTGGTGGCATGTCAACCAGATCCCAGGTATGGAGCTGCTTCAATGACTCTAGCTCCTCATTGCAAGCAGACCGCCAGGAGTCACTATTGGGGCCAGAGAGTGCCTGCTTCAGAGTGAGTGGGTCATGCATGACAGTGTGGGAGAGAATGGATGAGAGTGATGGCCCAGCCTGTGGCATGGTGAAAATGTCATTGTCATTGTCACTATGAAGGCCCCCCTTGCCCAAGATGTCAACAAACTTGTGTGGACCATATGCACTATCTGGGAACCAAGTGGGGTGATGAGTGAGTTGCTTGGAGTGGTGAACAACAGGTGTGTCACCCTCAATGAGGTGTGAGTGAGTCTGCTGATGACCAGGAGAGGGCAGAGGATGATGCCAGCATGGCATAGTGGTGTCAGGCACAAGATGTGCAGTGCAACAAGCACAAACATGTGGAGGAATGGCAACAGCAGAGGAGGGAACACATGGAGGAGTGACAGGCACATCAATGGCAACAGGTGGAGGTGAGGCAGGAGGGAAAGTGTCAACTGCAACAGGCTCAACAGGCATGGCAGGAGCAGGTGAGGGAGCAGCAGCAGGCATGACAGGGGTGGAAATGGACACTGTCAGTGGGAACTGTAATGCCAGGAGGGCCATCATTGCCACTAGGGATGTCGCCATCACTGTTGTCATCATCATTGGGTAGTGCTTGTGAAGGCAGAGGGAAGACATCAAGGACCAAGGGGTGGATGGCAGCATCACAAGCTGGGAAGGAATCCTCCTGAAAGATGACGTCATGACTGGTGAGTATTCAATGTGTGACCTTGTCCCAGAATAACCAGCCTTTGGTACCAGATTGGTACCCAACAAAGGTGAGAGGTTGTGAGTGTGTGTCCAGTTTGGCATGCTGATGATCAGGAATATGGACCCAGGTGAGGCAGCCAAAAACCTGCAAGTGCGAGATGTCTGGAGGTGTGTCCCCAGGAGACCACAAGGCTGCAGGGGCAGACCATTGCAGGCAGCACATAGGTGAAAGATTATAGGTGTGTATGGCAGCATGGACAGCCAGCTCCAAAAACCCACTGGAAAGGCATGTGCGATGTAAGAGGGAAAGCACATGCTCCAGGATAGAGTGGTTCCAACACTCAGCACAACCATTCTGCTGTGGAGAGTATGGCATGGTTTGCTGATGGTTAATGCCTTTGTCCAGGAGTAAGGTGCAGATGGTGGCATTGATGTACTCCCCCCCATGGTTGGTACGAATGGCAACAGGATAATGACTGAAAAGGGTGTGTGAGTGGGTCAAAAACTACTGAAGCACATCTGAAAGTTGGTCCTTACTCCGCAGAGGGTAGATAACCCCAAAACTGGAGTAATCATCCAGGAAGGTGGCAAAATACAAGGACCCAGAAGCAATGGAGGCAGTCCCAAGTGGCCCAACCAAATCAGAATGAACAAGGTCAAGGACTGCAGTCACACAAGAGCAGGATAGGTGGAAGGACACATGAGGAAACTTCCCTTTCAGACACCCGATGCATGGGGGACCAGGCAATGTAGAAACCTGTGGAGGGAACCCAGAAAGCTGTGCAGGCCAGATGCACAATACGACAGCTTTGGACACATGACCCAGACACTTGTGCCAGAGATGGACAGAAGGGGTAACATGCATGTTCAGCAAGGGCATGTCAGAGAGCTTCAGCCAGAAAGTGCCTTTCTGGAGAAAACCAACACTGAACCATTGACCATTCTTGGAGATCATGCAGGTGCCATTTTCATAGGTGATGGAGAAGCCCAATCAATCCAGCTTACTGACAGACAGGAAACAACCAGACATGGAGGGGATGTGCAGGAGGCCAGAGAGAGTAAGTGAGATTGAAGTCCCATCCAGTAGGGTGTGATGCTGAGAACTATTGCCTTCACCAACACATGCTATGGAGGCACCATTGCCAATGGTGATGTTGTGGAATGTTGAGGTGATATGTGATCCATACAGCCAGAGTCCAACATCCAGAGGCCGGAGCCCATGTAGTAACAAGCATTGATTGAGGTAGTAGAAGACAGGTGGTTTAAGGTAGTGTGTCCTCTGCCACTCTCTGCAGGCCCTTTATCCTCATCCTTTCCCTTCTTATCCAACCTAGCTTTGATGTCATCAGGCATCCCATGCAAGGCCCAGCAATTCTCCACAGAGTGATTGCACCATTTGCAATGTGTACAGAAGGAGCCATTGTGGCATGCAGGAGTTGTGGTCTGCTGGAAAGCAGAGAGCACTGAGGTAGGCTTGGACCTGGCTTCTTCATCAAGGATGTGTCCATGGATGTCCCCAAGGCTGAGGTGGGAGATGTGAGCATGGAAGAGGTGAAGTGTCCCCAGGAAGGTGGGAGAGCATGGAGGATGATGAAGCACATCTGTTGCTCCAAGATGTCAACACTGGATGAGGCGAGCCTTTTGTGAGCAACAAGCAAAGCATCAAGTTGGGGAGTGAGTGCCATGTGCATGTCATACTTGCAAGTAAAGACTGGAACTGTACAAATGTGCCCATAGCAGATTGCTTCCTGTATGTACCCTTCAAGAGTTCCCATGCTCTAGCAGCTGTTACAGCTTCCAATGCAATGGTGGCAGCTGGTTGAGTCCTGCAATGCATGGATATGACTGCTTTGGCGATATCATTGTTGCTGTCCCATAATTGTATTTCCTCAGCATTTGTTGTGATCACTTGTGGTAATCCACCTTTGATGTTTGTGGTAGAGTTGAGGGGAGTTGGCTTAGCTTTAGTAACCATGTACCATACTCCCATGATTATGAGTGCAGATTTGATGATGTTGGCCCACTGATGATAGTTGTCAGTGCTTTTGAGGATGATGTTGATTTTTGGGATGGAGACTGATTGAGTGGTCTGGAGGAGATGAAATAAGAGGAAGGTGCATGTGGCATGAGGAGAGATGATGAAGAGAGTTTTGATAAGGAGTATGAGTAGGGAGAGAGAGATAACACAGATGACCTGGGCAGGGCCCATAACCTGATGAATGCAGGCCATATGTGGGAGTGGAACTGATATAGTTCTTATTTGTATATGTTGATCTTGTATACTACTTATAGTAGAGTAAGTAGTGCATGGACCATAACACTTTGTACAGTATGATGTGTGTATATGTATGATCATATGTGTGTGTGTATGTACAGTACAAGATGAAAAAGGAAGGAGGTTATTATATAAGCTAGAGATGTCAACACATCCACCCCATCAGAAGGGTGATGAGATACAATGTGCCAAATGGTGACTGGAATGTTGTTAGATCTTGTGACAATTCTGCAAGCAATTGCTCATCATAGTTCATGTATAGATCCAATGTTGCACTGCAAATGTGACCCACAAATTGCTCTGTGAGAAGGTCTGTAAACAGGGGTATGCTGGAGTGTTGGATCATCACCACATTGAGTGGTTCAAGGCAGTGCACAATTCAAAGACTGGTACCATCCTTTTTGATGACACAAAACCAGCAAGATCAGTATGACAAGTTGGATGGCTCATAGACACTGGCCATGATCTGTTTGGTAATAAGGTGACAGACTTTGTCATAGATACCTGGCAGAATGGGAATCTTGTGCTGTACCCAAGGCTTGTGTTCTACAATGGGGATTTCAACAGTCTTCCCAGAAATGTCCTCACTTGGAGTCATCCCACACAAAACCCAAGTGCTCTAGGCACATAAAGTGATGCATGAGATTGTACTCAGTGGGCCAAAGGAGGTCACCTTCATGAGCTCTGTCTATGATATCTCTGTGTTTGTTAGTATAGTGCCTGACTGGAATAAATGGTGGAGGATTTGGTGAAAGTATAGGAATAGATGCAAGAGGTTCACTGTGTATATCACAAATAATGCAAAAACATGATGGGAGATCAGCCATAACTGGGTGCACTTTGTTTGCTACCAGCTTGTACTTTCTCTTCCCATACACAGCAACAGTGGAGTCCAAATAATCAAGAAAAACAGATGCTGGAAGTGTAGACAGAGTGGGATTTGTGGTGTAAAGATGAAAAATGGGAATGGGATTGTTGCAGATAAATACATCAGAGATGTCAAGCAAGTCTGTGCTCTCGCCACTGCACATGTCATTATTTTCATGATCTCCCTGACATTTGGTCAGATCCTCAAATCACAAAAACCTGATACTTCTTTTTGGTGAAACTGGAATTGATGGGACACACACAGTAGCATAGCCACAGTCACTGATGACCCCATGTTAGGATTGTGGATCATGATCATCTGATCCTCATTACCAAAGTTGCAAATGACACTTCACATTAATACATTGAACAGTTGCATGAGTAGGATGTCATATGTGGGACTTTAGATGACATGAACCTGCATATATAGTGTGATGTCTTTACATAAAAATGGAATGATACAGGTGAGGCCAAGTGACCTGTCAACTTCACCAGTCACCAACTGCATATTTAAGACCACATTCATGTCATAAATTAGGCTGAGCGAGTAGCAAACCTCTTCTGACATCATGATCACTTGGCACCCCAGGTCAATGATGCTCTCAATGTGTAGATTGTTGTCAACAAGTGGGAAAATAGAGTGAAGGGATGCTGACTCCTTTGCAACTACAAGTGAGTCTGGTGGCTGGCCAGGTGGGAACTCATGCAAGTATGTTTTGTATGGGTTGGGGATGATGATAGGCTTGCTACACTGACTAGACATGACTGCTTCTTCAAATTCACGCAGCATATTGTGCACTAGGCGACAAACCTTGTCATCTGAGATGGTCTGAGCATAGCTATCAATGATGTCATTTTCATTGTTGTTGTCTTCCATGTAGTTGGCAGCTGCCATGGGGACAGGGTTTATGGAAACTTTCTTCAATATCATTGCCTCCCAGGCTTTGTAGCATACTTCTGGGGTGATGGAGTAAAGCTGACAATGGGTGACAGTTATTGGCATTTCCATAGTGCATTGGAAGACTTCTGCTGCATGAGCTTTGTCATGAATCAGCAGGTCCACATGGTATGCATTGTCGGGTTTTCTCTGTGCAGGTGCAACACATGATTGTGTGGGATTAGTGGACACAGGTGTGGGAATTGTTGCATCTTGAGCCTGGGAAAAAGGGTGGATGGACAGACCATTATCATTATGAACTGCTGACTGAGTAGTCTCAGCCTGGTGTGGCATTGACTCTCAAGTCACCTGCAGGGTGCATGAGTTAGACTGTCAATGTTATGAGGCACTTGCTTTGGCACCTTGTAATGTCTTTTTTCTTTTTTCTTTTTCTTTTTTCTTTATCTTACTTACTAGTAAAGTGTAGTATTATTACTACAAGTGTGAGCTTAGCTCCACTTTACTTAGTAAGGACTCTCTTTTCTCTTTTATAGTACTTAAGTATTCAGATACTTAAGTGTGAGCATAGCTCCAGGTACTATATTAGACTTGTCTTTTCTCTTTTCTCTTTCTTTTATTTATTATAACATTTACTTGCTAAGGACTATTACTATACAATTAGCAAGGACTCCATTTTCTCACTCTTATTTAACTTTGTTTATCTCAAGTTCATTTCACGCTTGTGGCTGAGCCACTTATATCACATGGATGCATACTTACTGCGCATTACTGCACATTATCATTTACATACTGCACAATACTGCACTACCTTACTATACTTAGATCTCCAGTTGTGTATAAATAGTTGACAGGCTGGTGGTCTTAAACCCCAGTCTTGTCAACTTCGCAATCTAGGGATTCTCCTTATACTGCACTTGACCTAAGCTCATTACAATCTCGCTTCATTCTATAAGAACTAAGTCTAAGACCTCTAAGCCACTAAAACATCGCTAAATGACATCTTACACCCGTCACACTGGATCCTCATATCATTATTGGTGGAATTATCCTCATAACTATCTCATTGATTCCATTCTTCATCATCATCAGGAACCTCTATTACGTTCATCAAACTCAGATACAAACTTTGGTTACCAGGAGTAACATTATAGACCTTCCCTAAGACCGTCCAATAGGCTGCTCTTAGCAGTCAAGGCAGAGGTACCTCAGACATATCACAAGAATTGTCACCAGCCACAAGATCTTCTTCTGCACATTGCCTTCATGTCCTGATGGTGGGCTGGAAGGGTACATGTGCATGATGCAGGTTATACAACTTGCACTCAAGATTTGCAATATGTGTTGAACTTCTATGTGCATATTATACTATTTCATTCAGCTCTTCTCCACTACACTACATAAGTACTCTTGACACATGGTGATACACTTACTGCACATGTCCACAGACTACTATCCACCTCCATCTCTATGCAGTCACACTCCACTCATTCTCTGGGACGATGTGCATCCCTCTTCATATGGTAGCTGTTGTACTTCACTATTACAACCTCCACTCCAACACTACCCATGTATACTATATAAGATGGACACTTTACTGTATATCTCCTCAGACATCTTACACCTTGTCTGGGTGAGCATCCCCTTATATCCATCTTATTCTCTTCTCATTTATCCTGCAGCCCCTCTTACTACTGCATCATGGCACCTAGTGTGTCCACTACATCTCATACTGCTGCAGATGCTTCCTGCTACACTCTCCTTGTTGGGAGTTTCATACCTCATGTCTATCATATATATTCTTGCTGCTGTTGTCTGCCATAGCCTCCACATACAATATGCTCATCCCTCAGCAGCTGATACAAGCTGGTGCCCTTGTTATCAAAGACATGGTCATTCATCACCTGCATGTTCAACGTCATCTGACCAGCACTGACATTTCTTGGATTCTGGCAATGCCACTCACTGACACAGTTGTGCAACCATCTTCCAGTGATGTCCCTAGGCACAAATATTCCTGTTGGTAGGACAACTTTTCTGTCAGCATTCTGACTAATTTTACCCTGTGCAATGTAGTCATTGATGACCAAACATTCACAAATATAGTGATTTGTCTTGCCACAGAAATTGCACACATTACCATTTTCACATGGTGGTGCTGTACCTTGTGGCTGTGGACATGTCACATGTTGGGACTAAAGTGCTCTGGTGATCACCTGTGCCCAAGTGTCCATGTCCAGTACTTTGGGCAATTCTGTTTTAACATTAGCAGTGGGTAGTGAAGAAGTAGAAGTAGTTGTGGATGGCATCACACTTGTCACATGAATTGTCAATGTCATGTCATGAAGGACATAGTGCACTGCCACCTCTATGTCCTTGGGTGGATACACATTCTCACAATCATGCTGCAGCAGAACAATCTGTAAATGTAGAGCAAAATGTTCCCACAAGCTAGGTGGGAAGCCCTCAGAATAGTGGTTACCCTGCTCATATTCTGAGAGTCACTGGGCACTCCACAGGAAACCTGCGATGATGATGAACTGGTGGTGATAGTCAGCAAAGTCGCCTAGTGACTGCATACCCAAGAGTCTATGCTCTTGTATAAGACATGCTAGATCCATGTGGGTCCACTTCCAAGTGAATTCAGACCCAGGGTATTGTTTATAAATCTCCACTTTGAAGTCTTTGCGATATCTTTGTGTTACAAGGCACTTGCTTTGGCACCTCATAATGTGGTCTTTTTCTTTCTCTTTTTTCTTTCTTACATTTTACTTACTATAAGCATAGTATTAACTACAGCAGTGAGCTTAGCTCCTACTTATAGTAAGGACTTATCTTCTTTTCTCTTTTATAGTACTCAAGTATTTACATACTTAAGTGTGAGCTTAGCTCCAAGTACTATAACAAGACTTATCTTTTCCTTTTTATCTTTCTTTATTTTACTTGCTAAGGACTATTACTATACAATTAGCAAGGACTTCCTCAACTCATCTTCATTTACCTTTGTTTATTTCTCATTCCACTTGCACTTGTGGCTACACTTACTTAGCTTACAATGGACACAACTTATTCACATGATCTTGTTGATTGCTCTTTAACTATTTGTAATATCTTTAGGACTCTGGTTTTGTATAAGTAGTTGAAAGCCAGGTGGTCTTAAACCCCAGTCTTGTCAACTTCACAATCTAGGGATTCTCCTTTACTGTGCTTGACCTAAGCTCACCTTCTTCTTGCTTATAAACCTAAGAACTAAGTCTAAGATCTCTAAGTCACTAAGCACCACTAAGACATCCTAAACTCATCACTCTGGATCCTCATTTAGTCATCAGCAGTATCATCCTCATCACTATCTTGTTGATCCCTCTCTTCATCATCATCATGAATGTTTACTATGCTTACCAAGCACACAACAACTACCTTGTTACCAGGGGTATGTGAGGCTCACACTTGACAGCAAGGTCACAAGAGTAAGAGGTGTCAGGCCGCTATTATTTTCCCTATTTTTCTCTTCATTTTCCTCTATTTTCTTATACCTTTATTTTCATAGATCTTACAATCGCTCCTGATCTATCGAAGTGATTCCCATGGTCATGTACTCTTTCTCTTCGTCTTTATCGGCTGATGACGTGTATGTTGTCTGATCTCCGATCGGCCTGTTCTATCTTTAGTTATGACCAATTTTCTCACACTTACTGTGCATGCTCACCAATTCTTCTCACATCTGCTGTGGAGTATCACCAATCACTCCCACAGTTACTGCAGAGCCTCAGTCAGCACTGACACGTCCCCTCTATTATTAGATATGACATCATTACTTTACCTTCTCATTCTCTGGCCCTATACTGTACTGCATGGTCTGTGCATGCTTCAGGGTACTATATATACATAGGACTCCTAGTGGTTTATTCCCCAGTTCTGATCATCTGGGATATCCGCTGGGTACAGTACCAGTTCTCTTCTCCTTTACTATATACTAATATATCTGGGATATCCACTAGCTTAAGCACGATTGTCCTTTTGTTTTAGTCTTTCTTCAGTTGTTTGGCTTCAGCTCAGCATCAGCCTCACAAGAGGAGGGAATAGATGAGGGACGAGACAATACACTCAGGATGAAGTCATGGTGAAAGGCGGATATCCCAGATGTATAAAGCTAAAGAAATACATGCTACAGAAGTGCCCTATGTATACTAAAGAGATTGGCACACAGACCATGTGCTGTAACTATAGGGCAGGCATATGTAAGTAAGATGTGCAGCATCTGTGAGAACTATCAGTAAGCAATGCACAGCATTGCACAGTATCAATAATCAACTGTGAGAATATGAGTCATACATGTATAGTAATTAGTCAGATGACAAATGGCTATGAGTCATAGATGATCGCGATAAGATCTACAGATGATCTGATGAGATGAGATAAGATATATCCTGTAGATCTTGAGTGATAGATCAAAAGAAATTGTAAAATGAAAGGAAAAATAAGTACGTCCTGACAGGGTATAGTTATCACAAATTTTCCCTAAGACCATCCAATAGGCCACTCTTAGCATGGAGCTAAGCTCACAGCTACAGTTAATACTACACTAACAGTAAGTAAGATAATGGGAATGAAAAGAAAAAGGAAAAAAAATGAAACCATTACAAGGTGCCAAAGCAAGTGCCTTGTAACACTGAGTTGAGTGCACTCTAGTCTCCCTTACAGGATATATTGGACTCCAGTCCTGATAATCACTGTTCTGAGTCACTAATAATAATATTGTTTGTTAAATTTAGTTAGGTTTGTTAATTTTTATTTAGTTTTAGCATATTTTATAAATTTTAGTGTTTTGTTGAGCCCAGCCCTAGTAAATCCCAGGCACAAAAGACACCAAATATGAAGATACAGGACTTGCATCAATTGAGGCCATCTCAATGACACCTGATAGTGCAGCATGTTGCAGCATGATGGTGAAGGCAACAGAGGACCAGCTCAGACAAGAGAGTGGGGCAAAGTAAAGGAGGGCACCAACAAAGATGGAGATGGAGTAGATGACAATGACAACAAAGAGGATGGTCTCCATTATGGAGGACCCTGAAGAGGGAAAAAGGGTAGAAAGTTCACTATTTCTACTGGTACTATAGAGCTACTATATATACAAAGCTGCAGCATGCATGTTGACAACAGGCCATGTGCAAGAGGAAGGAGGATGTTAGTCATCATCAGTATGTCATATCATGTCAACACCCCCCCATGCTGGACACACACTCCACAAGACCAAGACCAGAGCAATGAGAAGAGAGAAGAGGGGAAGAAAGAGGCTTAGTCAGAATATCTGCAGTGATCAAGGAAGAAGGAAGATGATGTACAGCAATGGTATGAGAGGAGAGGGACTCATGAATATAATGGTGGTGTATGTCAATGTGTTTAGTACCACAAGTGATGACTGTAAGATGCAGTCCTATATATCCCTGAAGGGAGACTAGAGTGCACTTAACTAAGGATCACTCCAAAGAAAAGGATATTCCAGCCATATCAAGCTGGATATATTCAGCTATACTACTGAACTACTTATAGTACTCTACTATGCACATGGACCATAGCACAGTACTTTAGGGCAGGACAAACAGTACAATACCATAGTACATGATAGGGGGTGTGCAGCACCCATGAGACTAGGCTCACCTAGAAGAGCCTGGAGCACAAAGCAACAGTAAGTAATCTAATCTAATCTAATCTAAGATTATGACCAAAGAAAGATAAGATTATCTTATCTTATCAGATCAAGAGAAACATAAAAGAAAAGTAAAAGTAAAAGAGATAATAAATGAGAGGTCAAAAGATGACCTGACAATGATGGGGTTGGTCACAATATCAATAGATCCCTTGTTATCACCAAAAATAAGTAAAGGAGAAGAGAAACCAAAACCAAATTCCTTTAGTAAGGACCACAACCACATCCCCTGTGCAGCTGCCTGTGACAGTGACATATATTCAGCTTCAGTAGACAAGAGTGCAACTGTGTGTTGTTTGTGTGATGGCCAGGCAATTGCTCCACCAACAAGGAGGAAAGCATATGACCCAACTGTCATCTCTATCCACTGCCCAGTTGGAGTCAGAATATCCAACAATACCCACTCCTTCATCTCCACCATATCACAGATGATAGTGAAGCGATCCCTTGAGATATTGCAGTATGTGTTTGGCAGAGGATAGGTGTTGTGTTGATGGGTTAGTCAAGAACTGTGATGGTTTCATGACACTGAAGGAAATATCTGGCCAAGAGACAATTGCAGCATACAACAGGGATCCAATAAGCTGTTGGTATTCTGCATTGAGGGAAGCAGTGGCAAAATAGGATTTGTTGGCAGTGACAAGGTTGATTCCAGGTGGAAGGGGAGTTGTAGTGGGATTACAATCACTAAGTTGGAAGTGCTCCAGGAGATCACTGATGTAAGGTATCTGGTCAATCTCGAGAATGCAATTGGGTTGATCCTGTGTGACATGGAGACCAAGATAAGACTTAACCTCTCCAAGGTCTGTCATCTGGAACAGCACTCTCAGTGCTGCCTTGCACTGTTCTACTTCTTCAAGCAAACCCCCAAGGACGATGATGTCATCCACATACAGTATGATGATGAGAGGTTTGGAGTTTGTTGAGATGTAGATGCCTGAATCCAAGAATGTACAGGTGAAGGAGATGCCAAGGAGTGAGCCATGCATTTTGTGATGCCATCATCATGATGCCTGTTTTAAACCATAGATAGCATTGGTTAGACAACAGACTTTTCCTTCCATTCCAGGTGTGACAAAGCCTTGAGGCTGCTCCATATAAATTTCTTCCTCTAAGTCGCCATTCAGGAAGGTGGATTTGACATCCATGGAGTGCACTTCCCAATCTTCCAATGTGGCCATGGCTAGAAGAGTACACAAAGACTCAAATGTGCAACTGGGGAGAATGTCTCTGTGTAATCAATACCATGAACCTGTGTATAACATTTGGCTACTAGTTGTGCCTTGAAGCAACCATCTGCCTTTTGTTTGAAGACCCATTTGTTCCCTAGTAGGTTGTGTCCTGGTGGTGGATCAACTAGTTCCCATGTATGCAGATCATGTAGCAAATGGAGTTCTTCTTCACATGCAGCCTTCCAGAGCTTAGCTTCTGGTGCAGCTAGAGCTTGCTTGAGTGTAAGAGGGTCACGTGACACAGTGTGGGAATGGATGGAGGAAAGTGAGGGGCTGGCCTGAGGTGTGGCAAGGACATTGTCATCACTTCCAGACCCCTCCTTGCCAAGGATGTCCACAAACTCCTGCAGACTGCATGTGCTGTCACAATATCATTCAGGGCAATGTACAAGGTGCTGGGACCAGCGAACAACAGGTACATCATCATGGACAAGGTTGGAACAAACCTGCTGATGAGCAGGGGAGGAGCAGCCATGCCAGCAAGGAGCCAGGAGAGATGGTAAGTCATTGGCACATGTGGTGCAATGTGTGTGAGGGCAGACTGGCACCATGACTGGTGTCAAGGCTCTGGGAGGAGTCACCAGTCCAGGCTGCAGGACAGAGTCCTCAGAGGGAACCAGCACAGGCAAGATGCTGACACAAGGCAGAGCATTGACTGGAGGGGTGAGTTCCAGGACAATTGGCAGTGCAGCAGGAGCAACAGCAGGGAGTGCCAGGCCAATGAGAGGAGGAGCAGCAGGCACCCCAGCAGCAACATGGATCAGGGTTGGCAGAATGCCTGGAGTGTTGAAGCCAGACCCATCATCAGAGTCTGCATCTGAGCCTGGGTCTGAGTCCTCATCATAATTGTCATCAGAGTCACTGGATGGCAGGACAGGAGTCATGGGAGGTGGAAACACATTGAGGATGGTTGGGACATGCTGGGCCTCCAGTGCCAGGAAAATATCCTTCTCAAAGACTGCATCATGACTGACAACAGTTCATCAGGCAGTTTTGTCCCAGAAGACCCACCCTTTGGTGCCAGATTCATACCTGATGAAGAGAAGAGGTTGGGAGCAAGCTTCAAGTTTTGACCGCTGGTGGTCAGGCATGCACACCCAGCCACAGCATCCAAAAATGCAGAGGTGGGATACATCAGGCATGGTAGGGCCAGGAGACCACAGGGCAGTGGGCACAGCCCACCCCAGACACTTGGCCAGTGACAGGTTATAAGTATGGGCTGCAGTGCAGATGGCAAATTCCCAAAAGCCAGGAGAAAGACCAGTGCAATGCAGCATCAACAGTGCATGGTCGAGCAGGGAGTGATTCCAGTGCTCAGTGCAACTGTTTTTCTGTGGAGAGTAGGGGACAGTCAACTGGTGTGTGATCCCCTTATTGGTGAGCAGTGCAGTCATGACACCACTGATGTATTCACTGCCACAGTCGGTGTGTAGGACCTTTGGCCAACATCCAAAGAGATTGTGCACATGAGCAAGATAATGTGTAAGAGCCACAGCCAGGTGGTCTTTCAGGTGGAGGGGATATATACCAAAGCCAGAGTAATCATCAATAAAGGTAGTGACATATACATTGCCAGTACCTACAGAAGCCATGCCAACAGGCCCAATCAAGTTAGAATGGACAAGACCAAGCACCTCAGTGGCACAGGTCTGGGAGAGTCAAAAGGAGGACTGAGGAGACTTCCCTTGAATGCAGCCAGTACAGGGGCTTGATGCAGCCAAGGAGGATGGTGGAGTGAATCCAGATATAGAGGAGGGTTGGATATGTGAAATGACAGCATCAGAGAGGTGACCAAGCCATTCATGCCAGAGTTGTACAGAGGGCAAGGTGAGAGTATGGAGACTGAGTGCAGGTGAGAGATCCACCCCATAGGTCCCATCTCTGAGATTACCAACACTGAAAACCCAACTGTCCTTGGAAATGGTACAGGTGCCCCCTTGGTAGTTGATGCAAAAACCGAGGGTACCAAGTTTGCTGATGCTCATGAAGTGACCCAAGGTGCTAGGAACATGCAGGACTTCAGATAGGGAGAGATTGACAATATGTCCAGTTGGCAGGGTATGTTGATGAATGCAGGACCCTTTGCCAAGACATGTAATCATAGAGCCATTGCCAACAGCTACTGATTGGAGAGAGGTGGTGGCATAGGAAGTGAGGTCATTTTTGTGCAGAGTGATGTGATCAGTACAGCCAGAATCTAATATCCAGGGGCAAGAGCACTCAGTATTGTGATAAGCATTTGATGGTGTAGTGGATGAGGAGGATATTGCAAGAATACTAGTAACATCTGCATTGCCTTGATATGTGACTGGTTTTGTAGAGAGTTTCCCTTTGATGGGTTGAGAGGTAGAAGTAGACATGAGAGAGATCTTAGTGATGATGTACCAAAGGCCTAAGATGATGGAGATCGATTGGATGAAGATGGAGTGTGAGTTGTGAGTAGTGAGGAATAGAACAGATAGAACAGAAGTGAAGAATGAGTAGATGCAGATGGCCTGGGCAGGGCCCATAACCTGTTGACAACAGGCCATGTGCAAGAGGAGAACCAAAAGAGTTCCTATTTGTATATGTTATGTCTGTATAGTATATATAGTACCGCATTGACCATATGTGTATAGCTGTATGTCAGTATGTGAGTATGTGTGTTCAGTATATATGAAAGAGGAAGGAGGATGTTAGTCATCATCAGTATGTCATATCATGTCAACAATGCACAGACCAGTTTAGGTAAGTACAGTATGGGGCACAGGTCCTAGAGAGAATGATAAGTGTAAGAATCCTGTTAGAGATTCATATGCTTATTCACATATCATTCAGCATTCCCTCTCCTTCACTGCATACATTGATGAGCATCACATGCACATAATACCAGAAAATGACCATCAGCAACATCAGGCAAACACAGTGACATTAACACTGATGAGCATCACACGCATGTAATGCCAGAAAATGACCATCAGCGACACCAGGCAAACACAGCAACATTAACATGCCACATGCAACAATCATCCACTGTCACATCAATCGCCCATTTGTGTAGGCATTGGAAAACAATACTGGGTTTGGCTGATGAGGAGCAGGACTGATAGGACACATAGGCCAAGGTGCAGTCTAGACCCACCAAAGTAACCATGGAGGCACGAGTCGTGAAGTCAGCATTTGGTGCAATTGGTGCTATTCCTCTTTTGCTCATCCACTATAGTATGATACTTTATTCACTCACATCCAGACTCCACTTCATTTCAAATATCCCTATGATTGACCCTGCACTGTAAATTTTCTGTTGTGTTTTGTTGTGCTCCAGCCTTGGAGCTAGACTTGTATTTAGATAGCACATCGTCTGTCAGAAAAGATTAGATTTCCCCCACCCATGATTTGACTTCTCTTCCCCATCCAAGCCAGTTGTGAAAAGTGTGCTCTGATCTCCCCTCCATGTTTCTCATTATCAAGAGAGTGCGCATTCCTTGTAGGTCATGTCTATTATTGCATTGCGTTGCATTCTCCATTGCATTGTGTCCAGTCTCCATTGCATTGTGTCCACTATTGCATTCTCCCTTGCATTGCATTGCATCCCCTTTCTCTCACCATATCATCTGTTTGTTACCCAAGCCATGTTCCCTTTTATCGCCCCAATCACATTGTGCTATTGCACATATCACTCTTAACTACTAACCCTCTCTACCTTGGTGTCTAGAGAATCTTATGACTCACACCCTCCAGCAATTGTTGTGGTTGTGGTTGTTATTCCCCTTCAGCCCAGCACAGCACATATCAATGCGCCACATGTGACAATCATCCACAGCTGCACATTTGTTTAGGTGTCAGACTATAGGACTGGGTTCGGCCGACAAGGAGCAGGATTGATAAGCTGCATAGGCCAAGATGTGGTCCATAGGGTCACGAGTCATGAAGTCAGCAATTGGTATGATTGGCGCTTTTCCTATTTCGCTTGTCTGTTATAGTATGATATTTCATTTGTTTGCATCCAGACCCCACCTCATTTCAAATATCCCTATGATTGACCCTACATTGTAGGTTTTCTGTTTTGATTTGTTGTGCTCCAGCCTTGGAGCTAGACTTGTATTTAGATGGCACATTGTCCATCAGAAAACAAACAGATTTCCCCCACCCACAATTTGTCTCCCCTCTCCTGTCTGAGTTCAAAGCAAAAAGTGCTCTCCATTTCCTCCTCCACATGTCCTATAGCAAAGAAAGTGCATGTACTTCATAGGTCATGTTTATAATTGTGTTGCATTCTCTATTGCATTCTCCCTTGCATCACATTGCATTCTCTATTGTGTTCTCCCTTGCATTGCATTCTCTATTGTGTTGCATTCTCTATTGCATTGCTCACATTGCACTATCACAATTATTGCTCGTAAATACTAACTCTCTCTACCTTGGTGTCTAGAGAATCTTACGACTCGCACCCTCCAGCAATTGTTGTGGCTGTGGTTGTTATTCCCCTTCAGCCCAGGACAGCACATGTCAACATACATATGACTATATCATGACACCCTTACTTCTCTACAACCCCACAGGGTTCCCCACACCATATATACTCCAGACAACACACATCCTGCTAAGAGCGGCCTATTGGACAGTCTTAGGGAAGGTCTGTAATGATACCCCTGGTAACAAGGTAGTGAATACATGCTTGATAAGTGTAATAGAGGTTCCTAATGACGATGAAGAGTGGGATCAACGAGATAGTGATGAGGATGATTCCACCAATGACTATACAAGGATCCAGAGTGACAAGTTTAGGATGTCTTAGCGACACTTAGAGTGACTTACAGATCTTAGACTTAGTTCTTTTTTCTTTAGAGGATAAGTGAGTTTGTAACAAGTCTAATTCAAGCGCAGTATAGGAGAATCCCTAGATTGTGAAGTTGACAAGACTGGGGTTTAAGACCACCAGGCTTTCAACTACTTATACAAAACCAGAGTCCTAAGTATAGTAAGGTTACGCAGTAAGGCACAATATTGTGCAGCACTACACAGTAAGGTGCAGTAATGCGCAGCAAGATGCATCCATTGTGTAAGTAGCATGACTTAGCCACAGGTGTAAAGTGATCATGAGATAAACAAAGGTAAATAAGAGCAAGAAAAGAGAGTCCTTGCTAATTTTATAGTAATAGTCCTTAGCAAGTAAATGTTATAATAAATAAAGAGAAAAGGATAAGTCTTTTATAGTACTTGGAGCTAAGCTCACACTTAAGTATGTAAATACTTAAGTACTATACAAGAGAATAGAAGGATGAGTCCTTACTAAGTAAAGTGGAGCTAAGCTCACACTTGTAGTAATAATACTACACTTTACTAGTAAGTAAGATAAAAGAAAAGAAAGAAAAAAGAAAAAGAAAACCGTTATGAGGTGCCAAAGCAAGTGCCTTGTAACACATCCCACATACTTATGGGCATCCTTGTTCTCCTACATACACTCTCTGCCCTAACTTTCTCTCCCTCCACTATATAAGATGTGCTACCTACTCTCCATCTCCTCAGACATTGTCTTACAACACTGAGTGAGTCTCATACCATGCTCATCTTACACTTCTCTTACCAGCTCCCTGCAGCATCTCTCTCTTACACCATAGCACTGCTCTACTGTCCACACCATACTCATTCTGCTGCAGTCTGCTGCAGAACCATGCTGTTCTTGCTTTCCCCATGCAGGGAAAATACTATCTTGCTGCTTATGTTGTCTCTCATCTTCCTTGCCTGCCATAACCTGTGCAAACAAATCCAACAACACCTGCCTCTCTAGTTTCCTTGACTATGTACATTGGCTGAAACTATGACAGCCAATCTACACTACTATATACTAGGTGGTGAGGATTGCCACTGGACCCTGGCAAAATCCAGTTCTGCTGGTCATTTGGCAGAATGGCAGGAGTTTGCCAACAACTTTACCCATCATTTCCAACTGTAACCTTTATTATTTGGCTCCTGGAGATTTTACCAATTACATGGGTTATAATCCATTCTAATCTCAGACCCATTTTTCCGACATCAGGATTCAGGATGAGCTATACCTATTGCCCTTCGAGCTGGCTGTGCAGCTGTATCCTTACTAGCTTAGGCACCCCCCATCAAGCCATGGATAAGCAAGGAGTGGGATGTAAGTCCATATTTCACTTTTATAGCTCCATTCTGTTGCCACTAGCTGTATACAGTCAATGTGCAGGGAAATGATTAATATAAGTTATAGGTGCATTATATTAGTTATTTCCCTGGACATTGAGACTGAGTACTGAGCTACGAATTACATAATATATTCCTAAACAGTCTCCTGCCGACATGTTTGTTTCTGCGCAGGAACATGGGAAGGCAATTGTGGGCCAACATCGTGAATGAGTTGCCATCATCCATAGATTCATACGAAACACTACATCCACGTCTATTCTATACTCAAAAAAACGAGTGCTTGTTGAACGTTTTTGCGAAGCCGATATGCGCCCCCGTAACAAACACTTGACACAGGCCAATATTGTGCATTTGAAGCAATTTGTCGCATGGCGTAATCTACAACGCGCAGATGACAAAGGTCGAGAAAGAGCGAGGAATGCTGACTACCCTCCCGTATCACATTTCAAATTGGGGGGCAACCAATTCGAACTAACTACCAGCATAAGTGGACGTGCATTCTGATGATATGGCTACGGTCTTACAGAAGTTCCCTCTGAACCGCTTTGAATCAAAGACCTGAATAATGCCAGGCTGATTCTTAATTTCAGGACGAACAATCGGGTATGTATGGGTATGTACATCAGATTCAGATAAACTCTCATCAACGTGGTTCAGTCATATGAAAAAATCAGAGACGATACAGAAAGTCAGGATCAGACTCGCGCACAAAGTATTATGAGCTCCAAAATATATATCAAGCACGATACGGCTTGATGATGAGTGGCATCTGGCTGCCATACTCCATCTCCGAAGCCACGATAGGACGCGATGCGATCGCCTGTTTGGACAGAATGTCCTTCGCGGGGACTGCCAGTTCGAATTCAAATGCACGAATAAGTGTGAATAACAATACCTTCATCCTGTCGAAAAGTGTGAGATAAGACAGCAAGAAAACGGAACGTGGTCTGCTCACTCAATGATGGAGAATCGATACCCTATGCAAGAGCGTGGGCCACCCAAGAATGACAGCTGATTGCCCCAGACTCCCGGGATGCTACTGGTGTCTTTGGGTACAAACTCCCATCGTTCAGGCCTTGATTTAGAACATCAGTATGTTTAACTGTTTCGAGTCAAGAAACTAGGCATATACCTGAAGACAGTCGCATCATCACCCCAGAATTCCTTGGCCCTGTTTATCGCGAGGATAGGGATGAAGATATTATCGCCCTTGGCCACTCTAGAGACCAAACCCAATCAACACAGTGGTCGAGCAAAAATCGTTCAGCTCGTACTTGATACCGAGTTGAGTCTGACCATTCTTATCAACAAATGGTGTGTTTAACGGAATGACATCGTCTTTCATCGCGACCCGCCCCGTAGATGGTATGGGCGAGTGCACGCGAAGGGTCTCACGAACAACAGCATCAAGATACTTAAGAGCGGAAAGATCGTCCATTGAGGGGCTATCTGTGGAAACTTGGAGTGCCTCTTCACGGAGCTTTGCTTGAGCCTCCGGAGCTTGGGTGAGTGCGAACAGAGCCCAGGTCGTAGCCGTACTTTTCTCATAATTGAGATAGAATGGATGGAATTGAAAGACAAACCCCACCTTGTGGTCTCGTGGCCTGCGAAGAGGAACTATTGTACGAATTTAACATCCCATTGCCTAAACTAATACATGATTCACTCACCGTGGGGATCTCTGTGGTTGTAATCAGGTTAGAAATTCGACATAATTGGTTATGGTTATGGCTGAACACGTACGAGCCAAGACATTGTCATCTGACATTTTCTGACCGTCCGATAGATCGGTGGTAATGTTCGCCCTCACCAACAGGTTAAGCAAATCACGTCCTCGTACGTTGTTCTTAATTTCAACACTCGCTGACTCAGTAATGGCTGCTTTACTGTTGTTTATTAATTGGCGACCGACACGAGCCATGGTTGACTGGGAGATCTTGATCTTCTTGTCACGTTCGCTGGGCTGCAATTCAGGGTTAACTTCGTGCCCATCTCTCAAAGTGACAATTATTTAAATGCGTACAATGGCTCGAAGGATAGGGAACGAAGCCCGGAGAATCGATAGGGCTGAAACACTTTGTCCAGCGTCGAACATCGTTGTGAAAGCCTCGTTGAGCTCGTTTATCTTCCCGTTGGGGTTCAATGCATCGAATTGACAATTGAAACCTGAAGGACAATCTGAGCTCCAGACCATGCCAATCACTACAGTAGAGACATACCAGCCTGACCAATAACGTCCAGTGTCGCTTTGCTGAGCCAGCGAAGAACATCAATGCGTCCGTTGGAGTCTGGTTCGGCAATTTCGGCCGACCATAGATCACGGAGCTGCCAGTGGGAAGTTTAGCTGGATTAGAAAATCGTACTGCCAATTACTCGATTTACCTGAATAGCCTTCTCTGTGAATATTTCTGTCAGAGCTCGAATTTGGATGGGACCAAATGCAGGATTCTTGGGGAACATGTCAAACAAGGCAATGTAAGATGGGCATCATTGCGAGCTACCATGATCTTTCGCTATGGAATGAAACAGCAAGTCAGCATAGGCGATTGGATTTGATATTTTACAAGCCTACCTGCTGCTTGTGTTTGTCCCCCTCTGCAGAAAAGACACCTGAACAATGATAATGGTCAGGAAAGGGAATATCTAGTAGTACAAACGAACCATCTCTCAAAACCACAAGAGTGTCTCGCACTTGGTCTGGCTTCTGATAATCGTAGGTATGCGTGAGGATATGATTCAAGGCTCTGGTGTCCAATGTGCAGAGACATTGTATCTGAAAAGGTCCCGTTTGTCTTTCTGTTGAATAACAAGGAAACAATGACAATGCCTCACGTTCATGATACCATAGTATTTAAATGTGGGGCCACTGCAATGGTGATTTCATAAGTAAACCACACTTTAAACGCGTGATCATCACACACAATTCGGCAAACCATTTCTCGTGAAGCACCGAGTTGTCCTGGATGACATGATCGATACTTCTCGCTCAATAGCGAATGGATCAATTACCCACTGCTTTTGCTATCTCCCTGAGGTTCCCAAGAAGAAATGGGAGCTCCTTGGTCCGGGTACGGAACGCAGAGGTGACTTGTAGATAGCATATAGATGACTGATAACCTTCCACAGAATCAAAGCGAGAATAGTGGCCCCCCCTGATAGGAGCGGTTTTAACAGGAACAGAAACATGGTAGTAAGTCGTGCCGAGTATAGGATGCGATGGTGAATTTCTTATACTTCTGCAAACAGGACTCGGACTCGGAGCACTTGAAGGTCTAGAAAAACCCTGCAGGTGGAGGGCTACGCAAGCACTTCCTTCGACGTCGTAAGACGAATAGGGGCTGTGCAGCGGTGCCCGATGAAGGGATGAAGGCGTCATACGTAGGTCTGTGGTTATACGTACGTAGTAAGCTATATGGTCTGTGAATGAAATCATTGTTCTGTACGTCTCACATTAAGATTGCTCTAATCTGATGGCGCTTATGTAAAAGAACACTCCTCAACTGGCAGGCATTTGAACACTGCGCTGTGCACGACGGATTCAAAATATCCTTGAGTCCTTTACCAATCCCATTGCACTTGAGGTTCTGCAAGAACTCCCTCGTACCCACCATACACTGTGGGCGATGATGGCTTGGAAGCCTGGACGTTTTGGACACTGTGTTTCCATTCTGCGGGGATCCAGATCCAGGTAATGCGAATGACGACACTGCAATAGAATTAGAGGTTCTTATGGCTCGGATCCTATTGATTCCCACTTGTGCTGGTCAGATACCGGGGCTTGCAGACGAGTTAGTGCTGGGAAATATAATAGTGCGGAATTCAGAGGAGTTCAGCATAGTAAGGTTCCTACCAGGGCAGTACCTGGACTCCGTCGAATACTGCTAGATCAATTTTGTGCTTTGTTCAAGCATTTTTTCACTGTTGCAACGCTGCCACGCTTTTGGGTTCACCTGTTCTGCATGACGTCGGACACCTGTAACAAAGGTGTTCAGTTCAGCGACCCGGCGTGACGAACAGTTGGTCGTAAGACTACAGTGATTTACATGAAGGCGCGAAGCATATTGATGGCATGGGTATGGTCTTATAGGAGTTCTTTTTAAACCGCCTTGAATCAAACACCCGAATAACGCCAGACTGGTACTGGATTCCAGGGCGAATAAATGGCATGTGCATCTGTTTCGGATAATTTCATCCACATGGAGTGATTCAATCAGATAAAAGACAGTACCGAAAGACAAAATAATAACCGAGTACAAAAAAGTCTAAGTTTAAAGACACATCACGCACGATACGGCTTGATAATGAGCGGCATCTGACTGCCGTACTCCATCTCC